>OY821518.1:153600451-153602951 GCA_963682025.1 Cordilura impudica
ATTATTATTATTATTATTATTATTATTAATTATTATTATTATTATTATTATTATTATTATTATTATTATTATTATATTATTATTATTATTATTATTATTATTATTATTATTATTATTATTATTATTATTATTATTATTATTATTATTATTATTATTATTATTATTATTATTATTATTATTATTATTAATTATTATTATTATTATTATTATTATTATTATTATTATTATTATTATTATTATTATTATTATTATATTATTATTATTATTATTATTATTATTATTATTATTATTATTATTATTATTATTATTATTATTATTATTATTATTATTATTATTATTATTATTATTATTATTATTATTATTATTATTATTATTATTATTATTATTATTATTATTATTATTATTATTATTATTATTATTATTATTATTATTATTATTATTATTATTATTATTATTATTATTATTATTATTATTATTATTATTATTATTATTATTATTATTATTATTATTATTATTATTATTATTATTATTATTATTATTATTATTATTATTATTATTATTATTATTATTATTATTATTATTATTATTATTATTATTATTATTATTATTATTATTATTATTATTATTATTATTATTATTATTATTATTATTATTATTATTATTATTATTATTATTATTATTATTATTATTATTATTATTATTATTATTATTTATTATTATTATTATTATTATTATTATTATTATTATTATTATTATTATTATTATTATTATTATTATTATTATTATTATTATTATTATTATTATTATTATTATTATTATTATTATTATTATTATTATTATTATTATTATTATTATTATTATTATTATTATTATTATTATTATTATTATTATTATTATTATTAATTATATTATTATTATTATTATTATTATTATTATTATTATTATTATTATTATTATTATTATTATTATTATTATTATTATTATTATTATTATTATTATATTATTATTATTATTATTATTATTATTATTATTATTTATTATTATTATTATTATTATTATTATTATTATTATTATTATTATTATTATTATTATTATTATTATTATTATTATTATTATTATTATTATTATTATTATTATTATTATTATTATTATTATTATTATTATTATTATTATTATTATTATTATTATTATTATTATTATTATTATTATTATTATTATTATTATTATTATTATTATTATTATTATTATTATTATTATTATTATTATTATTATTATTATTATTTATTATTATTATTATTATTATTATTATTATTATTATTATTATTATTATTATTATTATTATTATTATTATTATTATTATTATTATTATTATTATTATTATTATTATTATTATATTATTATTATTATTATTATTATTATTATTTATTATTATTATTATTATTATTATTATTATTATTATTATTATTATTATTATTATTATTATTATTATTATTATTTTTATTATTATTATTATTATTATTATTATTATTATTATTATTATTATTATTATTATTATTATTATTATTATTTTTATTATTATTATTATTATTATTATTATTATTATTATTATTATTATTATTATTATTATTATTATTATTATTATTATTATTATTATTATTATTATTATTATATTATTATTATTATTATTATTATTATTATTATTATTATTATTATTATTATTATTATTATTATTATTATTATTATTATTATTATTATTAGTATTATTATTATTATTATTATTATTATTATTATTATTATTATTATTATTATTATTATTATTATTATTATTATTATTATTATTATTATTATTATATTATTATTATTATTATTATTATTATTATTATTATTATTATTATTATTATTATTATTATTATTATTATTATTATTATTATTATTATTATTATTATTATTATTATTATTATTATTATTATTATTATTATTATTATTATTATTATTATTATTATTATTATTATTATTATTATTATTATTATTATTATTATTATTATTATTATTATTATTATTATTATTATTATTATTATTTTATTATTATTATTATTATTATTATTATTATTATTATTATATTATTATTATTATTATTATTATTATTATTATTATTATTATTATTATTATTATTATTATTATTATTATTATTATTATTATTATTATTATATTATTATTATTATTATTATTATTATTATTATTATTATTATTATTATTATTATTATTATTATTATTATATTATTATTATTATTATTTATTATTATTATTATTATTATTATTATTATTATTATTATTATTATTATTATTATTATTATTATTATATTATTATTATTATTATTATTATTATTATTATTATTATTATTATTATTATTATTATTATTATTATTATTATTTATTATTATTATTATTATTATTATTATTATTATTATTTTATATTATTATTATTATTATTATTATTATT
>OY821518.1:153610749-153790749 GCA_963682025.1 Cordilura impudica
TTATTATTATTATTATTATTATTATTATTATTATTATTATTATTATTATTATTATTATTATTATTATTATTATTATTATTATTATTATTATTATTATTATTATTATTATTATTATTATTATTATTATTATTATTATTATTATTATTATTATTATTATTATTATTATTATTATTATTATTATTATTATTATTATTATTATTATTATTATTATTATTATTATTATTATTATTATTATTATTATTATTATTATTATTATTATTATTATTATTATTATTATTATTATTATTATTATTATTATTATTATTATTATTATTATTATTATTATTATTATTATTATTATTATTATTATTATTATTATTATTATTATTATTATTATTATTATTATTATTATTATTATTATTATTATTATTATTATTATTATTATTATTATTATTATTATTATTATTATTATTATTATTATTATTATTATTATTATTATATTATTATTATTATTATTATTATATTATTATTAATTATTATTATTATTATTATTATTATTATTATTATTATTATTATTATTATTATTATTATTATTATTATTATATTATTATTATTATTATTATTATTATTATTATTATTATTATTATTATTATTATTATTATTATTATTATTATTATTATTATTATTATTATTATTATTATTATTATTATTATTATTATTATTATTATTATTATTATTATTATTATTATTATTATTATTATTATTATTATTATTATTATTATTATTATTATTATTATTATTATTATTATTATTATTATTATTATTATTATTATTATTATTATTATTATTATTATTATTATTATTATTATTATTATTATTATTATTATTATTATTATTATTATTATTATTATTATTATTATTATTATTATTATATTATTATTATTATTATTATTATTATTATTATTATTATTATTATTATTATTATTATTATTATTATTATTATTATTATTATTATTATTATTATTATTATTATTATTATATTATTATTATTATTATTATTATTATTATTATTATTATTATTATTATTATTATTATTATTATTATTATTATTATTATTATTATTATTATTATTATTATTATTATTATTATTATTATTATTATTATTATTATTATTATTATTATTATTATTATATTATTATTATTATTATTATTATTATTATTATTATTATTATTATTATTATTATTATTATTATTATTATTATTATTATTATTATTATTATTATTATTATTATTATTATTATTATTATTATTATTATTATTATTATTATTATTATTATTATTATTATTATTATTATTATTATTATTATTATTGTTATTATTATTATTATTATTATTATTTATTATTATTATTATTATTATTATTATTATTATTATTATTATTATTATTATTATTATTATTATTATTATTATTATTATTATTATTATTATTATTATTATTATTATTATTATTATTATTATTATTATTATTATTATTATTATTATTATTATTATTATTATTATTATTATTATTATTATTATTATTATTATTATTATTATTATTATTATTATTATTATTATTATTATTATTATTATTATTATTATTATTATTATTATTATTATTATTATTATTATTATTATTATTATTATTATTATTATTATTATTATTATTATTATTATTATTATTATTATTATTATTATTATTATTATTATTATTATTATTATTATTAATTATTATTATTATTATTATTATTATTATTATTATTATTATTATTATTATTATTATTATTATTATTATTATTATTATTATTATTATTATTATTATTATTATTATTATTATTATTATTATTATTATTATTATTATTATTATTATTATTATTATTATTATTATTATTATTATTATTATTATTATTATTATTATTATTATTATTATTATTATTATTATTATTATTATTATTATTATTATTATTATTATTATTATTATTATTATTATTATTATTATTATTATTATTATTATTATTATTATTATTATTATTATTATTATTATTATTATTATTATTATTTTATTATTATTATTATTATTATTATTATTATTATTATTATTATTATTATTATTATTATTATTATTATTATTATTATTATTATTATTATTATTATTATTATTATTATTATTATTATTATTATTATTATTATTATTATTATTATTATTATTATTATTATTATTATTATTATTATTATTATTATTATTATTATTATTATTATTATTATTATTATTATTATTATTATTATTATTATTATTATTATTATTATTATTATTATTATTATTATTATTATTATTATTATTATTATTATTATTATTATTATTATTATTATTATTATTATTATTATTATTATTATTATTATTTTTATTATTATTATTATTATTATTATTATTATTATTATTATTATTATTATTATTATTATTATTATTATTATTATTATTATTATTATTATTATTATTATTATTATTATTATTATTATTATTATTATTATTATTATTATTATTATTATTATTATTATTATTATTATTATTATTATTATTATTATTATTATTATTATTATTATTATTATTATTATTATTATTATTATTATTATTATTATTATTATTATTATTATTATTATTATTATATTATTATTATTATTATTATTATTATTATTATTATTATTATTATTATTATTATTATTATTATTATTATTATTATTATTATTATTATTATTATTATTATTATTATTATTATTATTATTATTATTATTATTATTATTATTATTATTATTATTATTATTATTATTATTATTATTATTATTATTATTATTATTATTATTATTATTATTATTATTATTATTATTATTATTATTATTATTATTATTATTATTATTATTATTATTATTATTATTATTATTATTATTATTATTATTATTATTATTATTATTATTATTATTATTATTATTATTATTATTATTATTATTATTATTATTATTATTATTATTATTATTATTATTATTATTATTATTATTATTATTATTATTATTATTATTATTATTATTATTATTATTATTATTATTATTATTATATTATTATTATTATTATTATTATTATTATTATTATTATTATTATTATTATTATTATTATTATTATTATTATTATTATTATTATTATTATTATTATTATTATTATTATTATTATTATATTATTATTATTATTATTATTATTATTATTATTATTATTATTATTATTATTATTATTATTATTATTATTATTATATTATTATTATTATTATTATTATTATTATTATTATTATTATTATTATTATTATTATTATTACTATTATTATTATTATTATTATTATTATTATTATTATTATTATTATTATTATTATTATTATTATTATTATTATTATTATTATTATTATTATTATTATTATTATTATTATTATTATTATTATTATTATTATTATTATTATTATTATTATTATTATTATTATTATTATTATTATTATTATTATTATTATTATTATTATTATTATTATTATTATTATTATTATTATTATTATTATTATTATTATTATTATTATTATTATTATTATTTATTATTATTATTATTATTATTATTATTATTATTATTATTATTATTATTATTATTATTATTATTATTATTATTATTATTATTATTATTATTATTATTATTATTATTATTATTATTATTATTATTATTATTATTATTATTATTATTATTATTATTATTATTATTATTATTATTATTATTATTATTATTATTATTATTATTATTATTATTATTATTATTATTATTATTATTATTATTATTATTATTATTATTATTATTATTATTATTATTATTATTATTATTATTATTATTATTATTATTATTATTATTATTATTATTATTTTATTATTATTATTATTATTATTATTATTATTATTATTATTATTATTATTATTATTATTATTATTATTATTATTATTATTATTATTATTATTATTATTATTATTATTATTATTATTATTATTATTATTATTATTATTATTATTATTATTATTATTATTATTATTATTATTATTATTATTATTATTATTATTATTATTATTATTATTATTATTATTATTATTATTATTATTATTATTATTATTATTATTATTTATTATTATTATTATTATTATTATTATTATTATTATTATTATTATTATTATTATTATTATTATTATTATTATTATTATTATTATTATTATTATTATTATTATTATTATTATTATTATTATTATTATTATTTATTATTATTATTATTATTATTATTATTATTATTATTATTATTATTATTATTATTATTATTATTATTATTATTATTATTATTATTATTATTATTATTATTATTATTATTATTATTATTATTATTATTATTATTATTATTATTATTATTATTATTATTATTATTATTATTATTATTATTATTATTATTATTATTATTATTATTATTATTATTATTATTATTATTATTATTATTATTATTATTATTATTATTATTATTATTATTATTATTATATTATTATTATTATTATTATTATTATTATTATTATTATTATTATTATTATTATTATTATTATTATTATTATTATTATTATATTATTATTATTATTATTATTATTATTATTATTATTATTATTATTATTATTATTATTATTATTATTATTATTATTATTATTATTATTATTATTATTATTATTATTATTATTATTATTATTATTATTATTATTATTATTATTATTATTATTATTATTATTATTATTATTATTATTATTATTATTATTATTTTATTATTATTATTATTATTATTATTATTATTATTATTATTATTATTATTATTATTATTATTATTATTATTATTATTATTATTATTATTATTATTATTATTATTATTATTATTATTATTATTATTATTATTATTATTATTATTATTATTATTATTATTATTATTATTATTATTATTATTATTATTATTATTATTATTATTATTATTATTATTATTATTATTATTATTATTATTATTATTATTATTATTATTATTATTATTATTATTATTATTATTATTATTATTATTATTATTATTATTATTATTATTATTTATTATTATTATTATTATTATTATTATTATTATTATTATTATTATTATTATTATTATTATTATTATTATTATTATTATTATTATTATTATTATTATATTATTATTATTATTATTATTATTATTATTATTATTATTATTATTATTATTATTATTATTATTATTATTATTATTATTATTATTATTATTATTATTATTATTATTATTATTATTATTATTATTATTATTATTATTATTATTATTATTATTATTATTATTATTATTATTATTATTATTATTATTATTATTATTATTATTATTATTATTATTATTATTATTATTATTATTATTATTATTATTATTATTATTATTATTATTATTATTATTATTATTATTATTATTATTATTATTATTATTATTATTATTATTATTATTATTATTATTATTATTATTATTATTATTATTATTATTATTATTATTATTATTATTATTATTATTATTATTATTATTATTATTATTATTATTATTATTATTATTATTATTATTATTATTATTATTATTATTATTATTATTATTATTATTATTATTATTATTATTATTATTATTATTATTATTATTATTATTATTATTATTATTATTATTATTATTATTATTATTATTATTATTATTATTATTATTATTATTATTATTATTATTATTATTATTATTATTATTATTATTATTATTATTATTATTATTATTATTATTATTATTATTATTATTATTATTATTATTATTATTATTATTATTATTATTATTATTATTATTATTATTATTATTATTATTATTATTATTATTATTATTATTATTATTATTATTATTATTATTATTATTATTATTATTATTATTATTATTATTATTATTATTATTATTATTATTATTATTATTATTATTATTATTATTATTATTATTATTATTATTATTATTATTATTATTATTATTATTATTATTATTTATTATTATTATTATTATTATTATTATTATTATTATTATTATTATTATTATTATTATTATTATTATTATTATTATTATTATTATTATTATTATTATTATTATTATTATTATTATTATTATTATTATTATTATTATTATTATTATTATTATTATTATTATTATTATTATTATTATTATTATTATTATTATTATTATTATTATTATTATTATTATTATTATTATTATTATTATTATTATTATTATTATTATTTTATTATTATTATTATTATTATTATTATTATTATTATTATTATTATTATTATTATTATTATTATTATTATTATTATTATTATTATTATTATTATTATTATTATTATTATTATTATTATTATTATTATTATTATTATTATTATTATTATTATTATTATTATTATTATTATTATTATTATTATTATTATTATTATTATTATTATTATTATTATTATTATTATTATTATTATTATTATTATTATTATTATTATTATTATTATTATTATTATTATTATTATTATTATTATTATTATTATTATTATTATTATTATTATTATTATTATTATTATTATTATTATTATTATTATTATTATTATTATTATTATTATTATTATTATTATTATTATTATTATTATTATTATTATTATTATTATTATTATTATTATTATTATTATTATTATTATTATTATTATTATTATTATTATTATTATTATTATTATTATTATTATTATTATTATTATTATTATTATTATTATTATTATTATTATTATTATTATTATTATTATTATTATTATTATTATTATTATTATTATTATTATTATTATTATTATTATTATTATTATTATTATTATTATTATTATTATTATTATTATTATTATTATTATTATTATTATTATTATTATTATTATTATTATTATTATTATTATTATTATTATTATTATTATTATTATTATTATTATTATTATTATTATTATTATTATTATTATTATTATTATTATTATTATTATTATTATTATTATTATTATTATTATTATTATTATTATTATTATTATTATTATTATTATTATTATTATTATTATTATTATTATTATTATTATTATTATTATTATTATTATTATTATTATTATTATTATTATTATTATTATTATTATTATTATTATTATTATTATTATTATTATTATTATTATTATTATTATTATTATTATTATTATTATTATTATTATTATTATTATTATTATTATTATTATTATTATTATTATTATTATTATTATTATTATTATTATTATTATTATTATTATTATTATTATTATTATTATTATTATTATTATTATTATTATTATTATTATTATTATTATTATTATTATTATTATTATTATTATTATTATTATTATTATTATTATTATTATTATTATTATTATTATTATTATTATTATTATTATTATTATTATTATTATTATTATTATTATTATTATTATTATTATTATTATTATTATTATTATTATTATTATTATTATTATTATTATTATTATTATTATTATTATTATTATTATTATTATTATTATTATTATTAATATTATTATTATTATTATTATTATTATTATTATTATTATTATTATTATTATTATTATTATTATTATTATTATTATTATTATTATTATTATTATTATTATTATTATTATTATTATTATTATTATTATTATTATTATTATTATTATTATTATTATTATTATTATTATTATTATTATTATTATTATTATTATTATTATTATTATTATTATTATTATTATTATTATTATTATTATTATTATTATTATTATTATTATTATTATTATTATTATTATTATTATTATTATTATTATTATTATTATTATTATTATTATTATTATTATTATTATTATTATTATTATTATTATTATTATTATTATTATTATTATTATTATTATTATTATTATTATTATTATTATTATTATTATTATTATTATTATTATTATTATTATTATTATTATTATTATTATTATTATTATTATTATTATTATTATTATTATTATTATTATTATTATTATTATTATTATTATTATTATTATTATTATTATTATTATTATTATTATTATTATTATTATTATTATTATTATTATTATTATTATTATTATTATTATTATTATTATTATTATTATTATTATTATTATTATTATTATTATTATTATTATTATTATTATTATTATTATTATTATTATTATTATTATTATTATTATTATTATTATTATTATTATTATTATTATTATTATTATTATTATTATTATTATTATTATTATTATTATTATTATTATTATTATTATTATTATTATTATTATTATTATTATTATTATTATTATTATTATTATTATTATTATTATTATTATTATTATTATTATTATTATTATTATTATTATTATTATTATTATTATTATTATTATTATTATTATTATTATTATTATTATTATTATTATTATTATTATTATTATTATTATTATTATTATTATTATTATTATTATTATTATTATTATTATTATTATTATTATTATTATTATTATTATTATTATTATTATTATTATTATTATTATTATTATTATTATTATTATTATTATTATTATTATTATTATTATTATTATTATTATTATTATTATTATTATTATTATTATTATTATTATTATTATTATTATTATTATTATTATTATTATTATTATTATTATTATTATTATTATTATTATTATTATTATTATTATTATTATTATTATTATTATTATTATTATTATTATTATTATTATTATTATTATTATTATTATTATTATTATTATTATTATTATTATTATTATTATTATTATTATTATTATTATTATTATTATTATTATTATTATTATTATTATTATTATTATTATTATTATTATTATTATTATTATTATTATTATTATTATTATTATTATTATTATTATTATTATTATTATTATTATTATTATTATTATTATTATTATTATTATTATTATTATTATTATTATTATTATTATTATTATTATTATTATTATTATTATTATTATTATTATTATTATTATTATTATTATTATTATTATTATTATTATTATTATTATTATTATTATTATTATTATTATTATTATTATTATTATTATTATTATTATTATTATTATTATTATTATTATTATAATTATTATTATTATTATTATTATTATTATTATTATTATTATTATTATTATTGTTATTATTACTCATTAAAAAAAGCAAACAATTTTTTTTTTGTATTCCTTTTTCCATTTTTAAAACATATGATGTAAAATGAAACTACTCTATATTGTAGTATGTCTACTATGGTACATACCATGGTTTCTGTACATATCTGTCAGTCGTATAAGACAACGGAAAGAAAAGGCCTAATCGCTGATGCACGTCGTTCACAATTTCACGATCTCTATTCACAATTAAATTTTAGTGTGAATCCCTGCTTTATTTATCAATACTTGAGTTAAATGCCTAAGCTTTAAAAATTTCTTCGATTGGCCTTTGTACACTATGCAACCTAGATGCATCCGAAAATATACTACACTTCTTAGGAGTTTTCCGAATTTTCAATCAGTGGCGGCAAAGCTATTTTGGAACTACATACTATATTAAACATAATTGAAGTTTTTAATATACTAAATGGCAATGATGATGGCTATTACCATAAATTATATAAATATATTGCAATTTGTTTAGATTGTTTCTATATGAAATTTTTCTACTTATTGCGGCCGTGAGGTTTGAACCTGTGTCTATCTCACATAAACTCGTACTTGCACTTTTTGGTCATGCGCTTTAACAAACTCACATAAAGTCAGTCCTACGAGCAGTGTGGTTAAGAATCAATTGTCATACCGTAGAGCTTTTACTTCGTATTAATCTCAGAAGACACAACTTTGTTCAAGCAAACAATCGTTATTTTTGAGTTGTTTGAATATTTATGCATTCTAATTTCCACTAATCTCAATTATTATTATATTTTATTATAAAATTTATAATTTTTTTTGAAATACTGAATTAATACCAGCTGCTTTGGCACATAACTACAATGTTATGCCATGTATAGATAATTACGCAATATAAAAATCATTGTGGAAATGTAAATATATTTTGTAAATAAATACATATTAAATAAAGAAAAAATAGTAGCTTTTTCACCATTTTATTTTACCTAGTAATGCACTAATGCCATTTTTATCTTTTTATTTTACCTAGAAACATAATATGTTGGCTTATGAAAAGGCATATAGGAACGTGACACTTGAATATAAACTCAGTTGCTTAATATATATCAGTGGCTGAATATATCGGAATAAAAATATTCCGAAAAATATGGAGAGATTCAGTTATAAAGAACTGGCCGAAGAGTATTTTAGAAACAAAAACCAGGAAGATGTTTTTAGTTACGTTAAAACAAAAGTAAGCTTAAAATGGTGTAGCACCGAAATACAAGAGCAATTATCTAAATTCGTCAAAGCACTAAAAAAACGATACAAAGAAGTTAGCAAAAGTAAACAAAAGTTTTATATAAAAAATGCAAACTGTTTAGAAGGCCAACTTACTGTCGCTTCAGAAACAACAAAGCAAGATAAGGCTGGAAGACCACGCAAATCATTGAACAACTGCAGCGATAGATCTAGGAGGTGGAAACTTAAAGATGTTAACGATGAAATTGGATGTACAAATATAAAATGATCTTTCCTACATCAATCACGATCACAGGAACAATTGACAAGAGTGGATATTATTGAAAAAGTTGCTAAAGCTTGTCCATTGAGAACAAAACGGATTTTTAAAAGTATACCAACTCCGAGCGATGCAAAAATGTTCGCAAATAAGGACATTAGTTTTATTTCTGGATTTGAATTTAACAAAACAGCAATATATTCAGCTCAGGTTGCGTGCGAATGAAAAAGGCTCAAATATGTATCCTATTTATCATCACATAACCGCTACTAAAATGGACTGCTTGCCATCAAAGGACACTATTACAATCACACCAACGCATAGGTACAACTGCAATCTCTACTTGATCACACAGCCGAACGCTTGCTGCAATCAGTAAAAGGAAATGAGTTAAAGAAATATGGAAGCGCGAAGTTAATTCTTTTTTGTAAAGTACTAATTGAAAATATTTCGGACTCAGATATGTTCATGGTATTATTTATTCCATTGCGATTGAAAAAGATTTTGGAAGATTTAGAGCCTTCGACTAGTACAACACTAACAAAGGATACTTGAAAAAATGAGACATCATATTCTACGAAATACTGCAGGCCAATCAAATTTGAATTCAAAAAAGAAACTCATGATGCCATTAACAAAGAAATTACTGATATCAAGGCCCAAATTGCAACACTACAGCCATTACAATTATAGTTAAATGGGCAGCAAATTGAAGTAAGCTACAAATTAATGCTGATAATGATAGATGGAAAAGTAGGATAGGCTTTGACTAACACGAAGGCTGCATCCATCTGCAAGCCAATTAAAGCAAGTCCCGACAAAATCATTAGATAATACTGATGCATATGAATTTGGGTTATCACCACTACATGCAAGAATACGACTTATGGAACACATACCAAAAATCAGTTATGATTTGGATTTTGGGTCTTCAGGATCAATAGGAAACAACTAGACCAACAAGGAGTTAAGAAGTTCAAAAAAGAAACATGTTCAAGATGAATATCTCAAATTTGGATTGATTATAGATCAACCAAAATAAGGGTCAGACAATACAAATGGTGGCAAGAAGATTCTTTTCACATCCAGAAACAGCATCTGAAATAACAGGAGTGGATTTAAACCTTATTTTCAGATTTAAAATAATCCTAAAATTGACTCTAAAAAATTTGGAGATTATGCTAATGCATGCCATAGACGTTGCAACGCACTGTGTGGTGTCAGCGGCCAAAAATAAAAAAAACGACTTTTGGAATTTTAAAAATCTGGTGAAACAGTTTGATAAACTAGATTTCAAATTACAATAATCAAAAAGAATTTTTGAAAAAAAAATATTTTTGACAAAGTTATAGCCAATCAAAGTTGAAAGTTTTTGGTAAGTATGCAATATGCACACAAGAAACGTGAAAAATAGCGTATATACAAATGGGTTAATTTAACGTAAATTGTCGATAATGCAGTTAAATTGTTTATAAATATTAAAGTGTGACATTACTAAAATATGGTAACATATTTTTTTTTACATTTAATTCATCATGTGTTTTGTACCGTTACTCTGAATGTAAACAGAAAGAAATTTTTTTAATTGTTTACAACTTACAAGTTTATAGAAGGTCTAAAAAAAAGTTTATTCGAGTTTATTTTTGATACTTTAATATAATATTGATACAAGTATGTACATTAAAAAAATGGGTCTCTTTTGCAGAGCTTGGCAGAATAGTCAATTTTTTTCACTTTTTCAGTGTCAAGGCAAGTGCAAATTAGGCAAATTTTCTATATTTGGCACATACATACAACACACTCCCTAGCCCTTACGGAAATTAAAAATCATTTAGAATATAAATTTAAGACACAATTGCAACAAAAAAGTATTGTAAGACTTAAATCAATTCTAGCTAGAATAAAAAAAAGTTGGGAAAAATGCTACAGAAAGAAATCTGTGTTTGAAAACAAAAACTTTTTCTGGCTAAATTCATTTTTTGATGTGGAAGAAGTTGATGAAGAAGTGGAAGAAGTAGAAGAAGAAGAAGAAGTGGAAGAAGAAGAAGATATATACATTGTAATATCATTATGTGAATATTTATTTTTTATAATATAATAAATAACATTTTTTTTATTTATTAAGGGACCAAGTACAAGTCGTAAAGGAAGACCAAGAGTAGGCTTTAATGAAAGTTCTGAACGAACCAAAAGAAGAAAGGTAGATGATCTTGTGAGGTCTACATGCCCTGAGCAATTACGAAGAGCTGTTCAAAGAGTATCTAGCCCAACTCCAGAAACTTCTATTTCCGTAGAAAAGGCTTTAGCATTATTAATAGATAATGATCTATCGTATAGACAATATGAAAATATGCGAACGGTTGTAAATGATGTGCACAAGAATTGTTTTCCATCATATTATAGTCTACAAAAAGCAAAGAAAAAATATATTCCGGAAAATATATCAATATCAGAAACGTCAGTAAAAATACCATTACAAAATATTTTAAATATGACAGCCAAAAGTTTATTAGATTTAAATGATTTTGAAACCCAAAATGATGTAGTTTTGGAAATTAAATGGGGATTTGATGGTAGTTCAGGCCATAGCAATTACAAACAAAAGTTTAATGATCCAAATTCGCGGGATGAATATCTATTTGTTGCTTCATTTGTTCCATTAAGATTTTTAGACTGTGCTACAGAAAACAGTTTATGGAATAATTTAAAACATTCCTCAATAAGGTATTGTCGTCCAATATGCTATTATATGGAAAAAGAAAATTCGGATTTGGTTAAAACTACAAGGGCAATTATTGAGAAAGAAATATATAATTTGCAAACATTTGATTATGTTTCTGATAAAAAAAACCTTGCCGTTCATTTTGACATGAGATTAACAATGGTAGATGGAGCTGCTCTTAATGTGTTAGCTGATAACAAAAGCAGTTCTTCTTGTTTTGTTTGCGGTGCAAAACCCACTGAAATGAATTTAATTCAAGTATTTGAGAGGCACCTTAAAAAAAGAGAAGAATTACATAAACACGGATTATCAACATTACAGGCATGGATAAAATTCTTTGAGTGTATATTATACATAGCTTACAGGTTGCCTCTAAAAAATTGGAGAGTTTCAAAAAATTATGATAAGCAAATTTTAAATCAAAGAAAATCTAAAATTCAGGAAGATTTTAAAAAGGAGCTTGGATTAAATGTAGATAAAGTTAAAACCGGTTTTGGTACAACAAATGATGGGAATACTGTATAGTGTAGGTGGGACGCCAGCTAGGATCACCAAATAATATAAAAATCGTTGGACCGTTATACATACAATGTATGCCTTGTAGCAATCTACATACATAGTGGCATTTAAATTTAATATAGTATATGTATGGGGGCAGGATCGCCATATAGTGTAAGAGGGGGCAGGATCGCCATATAGTGTTAGCTTGGCAGGATCGCCATATAGTGTAAGAGGAGTGTACAAAAGGACACTAAGATTGGGTGAGAACCGGACCAATCTCAGGAGGAATTTTGTCAAGTGCTTTCCTCAAAGCAGTTCCCGCGTGCACGCTAGATGCACTTTTTTTTATACAGCACGTAGGCAGATTATGCCAATGTTTGAACCCTTTGGCAGAATATGCCAGTAAAAAGAGAAAATCTCTGTTTGGTTTTAATTATAACCCTTTCAAATCAGAATTATAATTGATTATTTATTTTAAAATGCTGGTCTTTTATATCATTTTAATATTTTTACTTAATTTAAATAATAGTCTTCTCTTTTCTTTACATTCGCATATTACAAATTCATTGATTTTTGAACGTTGAGCTCAATAGCCAATCAGAAAACGTTCAATAATCAATTTAAATTTTTCCCCTCAAAATTTGAGTGACATTCCTATTTGTCATGGGTTATTGACACAATTTGAATTTTCACAAATTTGTCATTTTGCATTCCAGTGATCTTTAATTACACAATAATTTATTGTTTTGTAATTCAACCCTTTACCCAAGGTTGGTGTACTTTATGGTATGTGTTGAATGAAAAGAAAAGATATGCAAAAAAATAAATAAATGTAAACAAATAATTACAAATAAATATGTGCATGTGCATATAGTAAACAAAAATAAACAAAAAAAATATAAACAAATAAAGATGAATAAATGAAATAAATAAAGATAAATGAAGATGTGTGTAACATCATCACACCCCTACCCTTAAGATGAAATTTATGGGTTTTAGAAAATTCATGAATTTCATTACTTAAAATAAAAATGTTATTTTTGTTTCTCTTAAACTTAGTGGTTATTCTAATTTTGTTTTTGTGATATAATATTATATAAAAAAAATGTAATAAGTAATTTCTATATCTATATATTAACAATATAAATAAGTAAGTTTACTATGTGCTCTTATATGTAGTAATTAACAATCTATACAATTTTACATTTTCATTTACGTTTATATAATTTTAAAGTATTATTATGATATGATTTCATATTTCCTTTTACATCTAAAATTGAATTTTCATTTTCAGTATTTATAATTTCATATGGACCATGAGTAGGACAAGTATCTTTTCTCCTACTTTCATATTTTACTAATACTAAATCTCCTTTTTTAAAGTTGCTAACATTAGTGTAATTATCATATTGTATTTTTCTTTTCTCTTTTGCTATTTTAATTAATTTTTTAGCTCTATCTAATGCCGATGCTATTCTAGCTTTGAACTCGTTTGCATAATTTTCTAGATTATAGACTGGCTTGTTATCTGTAATTTTGTCTGTGGGTAGTCTCGCTAATTTACCAAATACTAACTCAAAAGGTGTGTACCCTGTATCTACGTGTGGAGTTGTGTTATATGCAAATGTGTAGTATTGAATCCAACAATCCCATTCCTCATTTTCCGTAAAGTTCAATAAGTATTCGTTTAGGACTCTGTGATTTCTTTCTAAGGAACCTATTGTTTGGTGGTGATAGGGAGTGGAAAATTTCTGTTCTATTTTTAACATGTCGCATATTTCTTTCAGTAATTGGTTAGCAAATTCCGTACCTCTGTCAGATTTCAAGATTTTAAAAGTGCCATATTTAAGTATGCATTGTTCCACTAAAACTTGAGCGATGCTCTTAGCTTCCTTTTTTTCCATAGGATAGGCTATAACATATTTGCTTAAATCGCATTGTAGCGTGAGAATATATCTATAATTATTGGATAACCTAAGTGGACCTATCGTATCGATAGAAATTATTTCAAAAGTATTATCTGGTGTGTCAGTAATTCGCATTTTTTCTTTTATGTTTCTATACTGCTTATTCTTTAAGCATGAATCACAATTATTAATGTATCTCTTAACCATCTTGTTCATATTTTTCCAAATGTATCTTTGTTTTAATCTTAATATGGTCTTTCTGATTCCTTGATGTCCTCCAATTGGACTATCATGATATTCTTTAATTAAATTTAATTGCATGTCTTTATCTACTATTCTCTGCAAAGGCTTATATAAAATAATATTCAAATAAAGATTCTTTAATCTTTTCAACATTTTATTATAAATAGACGTATAGGTTTCTTTAAACCTTTTCATTGACACGTGTTCAAATATTTCATTATCTACTGATAATGCGAGATCTCGTATCCGATTTTTATTCATGTAAGTAATTAATTTCTCCATAATCATGTCTAGACATGTAGGATTATCGTTAAAACCTATGATAAAATCATCTTGAACTTTATTAATTTGACCGAATTCTAACTTCATAGAAAACATCATTTTGTGCACATTGTTGACATCTGAAATGGACGTACATTCCCATATATGAATATCTTTGGTACTGTCTCTATTTTCAGGAATTAAATTTTGCCTTGCTTGCATACTTCTTGTGATGGGTAGTAATTTCTTGCTAACTGCCTCTTCATCACATGTGGGAATCATTGTTTTTAATATATCAGAATTAATTTGAATTGTCGATAAGGCATCTGCATTAGTGTTCATGCAGCCCTTTTTGTAAACTATATCAAAATCGTAATCACATAAATCCAATCTAATTCTCGTCAGTTTAGAAGATGGGTTTTTATGTGAAAATAGCGAAACGAGTGGTCTATGATCTGTTACTACTGTAAATTTTCTACCGTACAGGTATGGTCTGAAAAAATTTATGGACCAGTGAATAGCTAGTAGTTCTTTTTCTATTACGGATTTGTTTAAGTCGTGTTTTTGAAGAGATTTACTTGCGTATGATATTGGTAAATCGTTACCATTGTTATCTTGCGAAAGTACAGCTCCTAATGCATAGTTTGATGCATCAGTGGTAAGCACAAATGTTTTTGAAAAATCTGGATATTGCAAAACAGGTGGGTTAATTAACTTCAATTTCAGTGTTTCAAATGATTTTTGGCATTCGTCAGACCAGACAAATATTTGACCTTTCTTTAACAGATTATTCAAACATTTAGTTAAATCTGCAAAATGAGGTATAAATCTTCTATAGTAATTACAAAATGCCACGAATCGTCGAACTTCATCCGCATCTTTTGGTACGGGATAATTTTCAATTGCCTTATGTTTTGCAGGATCGGTTTTTATGCCGTCTTTGGTTATTAAGTGACCTAAATAAACGACTTCAGATTTTAAAAATACACATTTACTTGCGTTTAGTTTAAGATTATATTTTCTTAACCTTTCAAAAACATTAATTAGGTTTTCATTATGATGTTTTAAACTACATCCAAAAATAATGATGTCATCTACGTAAAGAAAAGCTTTGCTATCTAAACCTGAGAGTGCGATAGTTAACATTCGCTGGAAACTATTCGATGAAATTTTTAATCCAAAAGGTAATCTTTTAAATTGATAGTGACCATCTGATGTTGAAAATGCAGTGTGATGTCTAGAATTTTCATCCAACATTATCTGATGAAAAGAGCTAGTCATATCTAAAGTTGAAAAATATTTCGCTCTACCCAGTTTGTCTAGTACATCTTCTAATTTTGTTAATGGAAATTTATCGTTTACTAATTTTTTGTTGAGTTGTCTAAAATCAACTACAAGTCGCCATTTCCCTTTATCTCCATCGTTCTTCTTTGGAACAACAAGCAATGGTGAGTTGTAGGCACTAGTAGAATTTTCTATTATATCGTCATCAAACAGTTTTTTAACCTGCTGATTAATTTCCTCTATTTGTGTCTGTGGCAAACGATAATTTTTTATATATACAGGTGTTTTATCTGATACAGTCAAATGTTGAGTATAAAAATTATTAGCTGATAGTTTGTCTCCTTCCAAATGAAAAATGTCAGAGTATTCTTCAATTATTTCATTTAGAGAATTTTTAGCATAATTATCAATATTATCAATATTCAATGTGTCTAATAATTTCTCAAATCGTTTTCTATCTGTACTAGTAAAATTCCGTTTATTTCCAGTTACACAAATATAATTAGAAATTGGTTCGACGTTAAGTTCAATATTCCTAAGTTTTACATCTCTATCAGTTGTATTAAGTATTTTTACGTGAGCAATTCCTTCCTTTGGAATGATGCAATTACTTAGAAATACTCCTTCTTCTAATTGTTTGTTTAGAACCAAACTGTCTTCCGTTAAATCTACGTTAATTTGATGTATGACTTCGCTACGTTTGGGTATAGTTATGTAAAAATCTCTTAAGACTTTTGATTTCATAGGTATGGTATATTCTTCATTCTCAACAACAAAAGTTATAGTAAAAGTTTCATAGTCTATTTTAGCTAATAGTTTATTTAAAATATCGCGACCTATTATTCCATCTGTTATAATTGGAAAATCGTCTTCTATTATTTGGAATTCGTGTGAAATACTTTTATTAAATATGCTAAAATGCATATCAAGTGTACCTAACGAGGTAATGGATTCATTTGAAATGCCTGACAACGTACAACAATTATTTTCGTTAATTGTTTCATTTATATTAAGAACATTCTTTTTGCATAAAGATATGTCAGCGCCAGTGTCCACTAGGAAAGTTAAATATTTGTTATCTAATTTATATTTTAATTCTATATAATTTGTAATGTTATTCGTAATATTAAATATTTTATGTTTATTATTTCCGGAAGGTGCATTTAATTGTTCGCTTGAGTCCCCTCCGGACTCTGGGAGTTTTCCTGTAACACGTGTATGTTTCGGAACTATTGTTATAGTTCCTTCGATTTTGGTTATTATGTCGATTTTGGTTATTTGAATTATAATTGCCATTATTGTTATTATTTCTATTCGAATTATTATTGTAACGGTAGTTGCTATTCGAACTTCTGTTGGAATTGTTTCTATTTGAATTATTATTACTGCTGTCTGAATAATTATTGTTAGGATGTCTATTTGAATTGTGGTAATCTCTACCCGTGTTATTGTTTCGTTGGTTATAATTGGAATTGTTACTTCCCTGATTGTTCCTTCTATTTGGATTATTTCTGTTAGGATTGTTGTAGGTATTGTTCCTGTTTCTACTAAAAAACATAACTTGGTTTTCTACTTGACCTTCTATATTTAATGCTAAAGTTACTGCTTCATTTAGTGTTTTTGGTTGTGCAGCAAATATTGTACTTATATATTTTTCATTCAAACCTTGTTTGAATATATTAAGAGAATATAGTTCATTTATTTTTTTCACGTTGTGTATTTCTGTTTCATTTTCTAACTTTAACTCTTGTATTTGCACTTCGTTTAGTTCGTCAATTAGTTTCAAAATTTTATCACTATAGGTACTTATTGAGTCATTTCGTTGTTGAAATCTAGAAAGTAGTTTTTGTATTTTACTCACTGTTCGATTATTCTTATACCTATTTGTGAGCCATGTTTTTAGGGAATTAAAATCTGTTAATGGGTCGGAACCAATTGCCGTTCTAACCGTTGAGCTACATTTTACGTTTATTACGAAATTTATTAAGACTGGTTTAGATGTATCATTCAAGGTGTCGTATATTAATTTTATTATTGTCAGAAATGGTTTAAGTTCTTGAAAATTACCTTTGAATTCAGGGATTATCTTGAATGCCGTTTCTAGATTAAAAGACGTCATGTTCGTATTGTTTTCTATTTCTGGTTCTAATTCTGTTATATGTGCTTCTATTTTTTCTTCTCCCTCTGGTTGGGGTTCTTCTGTTTCCATTGGTCTTAATAGTTTTGTTATTTCCTTCTCTAGTTTTACTAATGTTTTCAAAATGTTTTCCCTTTCTTCTAATTTAGTTTCACTTATTATTTCCTGACTAATTTCCTTGACTACTTGTAATTTAGCTTTAATTGTTTTTTGTGTATATCTCCTATTTGGCTGTTTTTTTAAATTTCTTAAAAGTTCTTGTATAATATTAAATTTGTCCATTTAAGGTAAAATAAAATTTGTTTTATTTAACTAAAGTATCTAATTTTTAAACATTTGCGGCGCAAATCCTAGATGCCGTTTTAATAGCATATTTCTTATAGTGCTGTTGCACTTTATATAAAATAATTGCAAAAAAAATACAAATTATTACTAATATTATATGTAAGGTGTGGTCATCTTCTTCGATTGCTGGAGTCGGTGTATTGTCACTAATTTCTCGATGATTTGTGTTGTTTGTTTTCCGTTGTCTATTACGTTGTTTGCTTCATACCCTGCCAGCATGAGCATTATTGATGTTTCTAGCTTTTTCCAGAAACTCATCCTAGTCTAATAACCGTAATTGTTGATAAAATTTATTTTTCTGCTCCCCTTGGCTGATTGCGATAAGTCTTCTTAGCTCTTTTCGCTGTTTGTTTACCTTGGTTTTCTTGCCGCCCCTTGATCTTTTCGTTATTGGATTAATTGATTGATGATGTAGACAGTATTGGTTTTCGCACAATTTATCTTTGCAGGCATCTATATAGTGGTGTAGGTGTTTACAGGATCGCTCCTGGCAGGATCGCCATATAGTGTAGGTGGGACGCCAGCTAGGATCACCAAATAATATAAAAATCGTTGGACCGTTATACATACAATGTATGCCTTGTAGCAATCTACATACATAGTGGCATTTAAATTTAATATAGTATATGTATGGGGGCAGGATCGCCATATAGTGTAAGAGGGGGCAGGATCGCCATATAGTGTTAGCTTGGCAGGATCGCCATATAGTGTAAGAGGAGTGTACAAAAGGACACTAAGATTGGGTGAGAACCGGACCAATCTCAGGAGGAATTTTGTCAAGTGCTTTCCTCAAAGCAGTTCCCGCGTGCACGCTAGATGCACTTTTTTTTATACAGCACGTAGGCAGATTATGCCAATGTTTGAACCCTTTGGCAGAATATGCCAGTAAAAAGAGAAAATCTCTGTTTGGTTTTAATTATAACCCTTTCAAATCAGAATTATAATTGATTATTTATTTTAAAATGCTGGTCTTTTATATCATTTTAATATTTTTACTTAATTTAAATAATAGTCTTCTCTTTTCTTTACATTCGCATATTACAAATTCATTGATTTTTGAACGTTGAGCTCAATAGCCAATCAGAAAACGTTCAATAACACTACTCAACAAAATGAAAAAAATTTCATGTACTCCGGATGCGATAATTTTTTCTGTGTAGATAACCTTGACATGAGCTCGAAAAACGCAATAAAAAATTTTTTTTTCGTTTGGTTTTTTTTTTTTTTTTTTTTTTTTTAAATTTTAAAAATTTTTTTTTGGTTAATTTGTTTCGTCCAGCATAACTCGGGAACCACTAGCCCGATTTAATTGAATTAAATTGTAAAAAATTTAAAATTACAATTCCCTTAATCTGTTTATATATTGTTTTCCTATACAAGCAACAGTTTCCAAGTTAAAAATGAATATATAAAGGAAAAAACTTATTTTTGCCTAAAGATTTAAATTTTTTTTTTTTTAAAATTCATAAAAAATCCCAAATGAAAAAAAATGTCAAATCTTATTACTTTTACGTAAAGATACATAACCTATGAGCAAAATAAGAGAAAGATCATGAAAATCGATGCACGCGTTTCGCTTTTATTCGCAATTGAGTAAAGGTATGAATTTAAAAAATTTGCTCGACATATGCACAACTTTGTCTATGGTAAGGTTTTTTCTTTTTTATTACAAAAGAAATTAAAATTTGTTGGGTGACAAAAATATATGACTTTAAATTAAAAAACAATTCGATATATGTACAAGAAATTATCCTAAGGATATCAACATTAATTAATTATAAAAAAGTTTTAAAAAAAAATATCTAAACACAAAAATAAAAACCTTCAAATTAAAAATAATTATGTGCTTTTGTCTTTCTTTTATATTGTTGTGGGTCTGTTTCTCTTATTAGGAACCAGATATAGTCCCCCATCATAGCTTCGTTCCAAAATCCTTGGTATCGGTGCTCAATTTCTTTCATTTGCTGATGAAAACGCTCACCATGCTCGTCACTCACATCGCCCAGGTTGTCCGGAAAGAAGTCCAAGTGCGAGTGTAGAAAATGTATCTTAAGCGACATATTTGCTCCAATTTTTTTATAATTTTGGAGTAGTTGTTCGACGATCTCTCTGTAATTTGAGCTTTTGTTGTTTCCAAGAAATCCGGAAACAATTTGCCGAAATGAGTTCCAAGCTGCAGCTTCATTTGGTGATAAAATGTGTTCAAACTGTTGGTCTTGCAACAACTTTTTAATTTGCGGACCGTCGAAAACGCCTTCCTTAATCTTTGCCGATGAAAGGTGAGGAAAAATGGTTTTTAAATAGGCGAACGCTTCGCCATCTTTGTTGATAGCTTTCACGAAGTTTTTTATGAGTCCGAGCTTTATGTGAAGAGGTGGGAGAAAAACATTTTCCTTTTTTATGAGTGGTGTATATTTCACGTTGTCGCTGCCGGGGATGAAGTTAACTCTTTCTGTCCAACTCCTCCTGGTGTAATGATGTTGACGATCGCGGCTGTCCCAAAGGCAGAGAAAACAACAGTACTTTGTGAATCCACCTTGTAATCCACAAAGGATACCGATAACCTTAAGGTCGGCACAAACTTTCCAATCGTGTTTCTCATAGTTAAGGCACTTTAGTAGATTGTCCATGACTTCGTATGTTTCCTTGGTGTCAACGGCATGAGCAATTGGAATCGAAGGTTTCTTGTTGCCGTTGTGCAGTAAAATTGCTTTAAGGCTCTGCTAGTTGCTGTCGATGAAAAGACGCCACTCTCCTGGATCGTAAGAGTACCCGAGTTCACCAAATAATCCGGGAATGTCCTTACAAAAACAGATGTTGTCTTTTTTTGTGTAGTACCTTGCGTATGGTTCATGACGCTTCCTGTAGATTGTTGTCACCACACCAGGAGCCAAGAAACCGAACTGTTTCATGCGCGATGCATGCAACTCTGCATCTTCCTTGGAGAGTTTCAATTCTCTAACCCAATCGTTCAGTTCTGCTTGGGAACATAAGCGTTGACCTCCATGCAATGTATATGTTGACTCGCATTCTGATGTGGTTCCTACTGTCTCCGGATCTGATGATGGATGTATCGCCTCATTATTAGATGCCCATCTTGAAACGGGCGGTTGCGGGTCCACTGGTTCTTTGGAAAATGGCACTGGAAAATTCACTGTTGAAACAGCAGCGTAAGTCCATCGTATATTTTTTCCCACGCCTGTTTTTTTGCTAAGACAGAAGTAGCAATCTGTTGCATGGCAAAGCGGAGCTCTCCAAAGCATTGGCATGATGATTCTCGGCTGTCGTCTGAAAGAATTGCAATAATAAGTTATATATGTTCTTGAATTTCGTAATCTACACTTACCTTGAGTCACTTAGCTGTACGTAGCACCTTGGACATAGAGCACTTGGTGTCCACCGCTCATCTATGTTTGAGACCTTTAAATTGAAGCTCTCTTCAAATGAATCTCTCAATTTAGGTGAAAAATAACGCTTGTTTTTTCCACAAACGTATTCTCCGCACATGTAACAAAAATTACTTGGATTGGTATTGCATTCAAATACTCGCGAACGTTTGCTCATTTTAACTATCGCGTTCGTCGACACTTGTTGAATGAGTAAAATCGATCAATGAAGACCTATTTGTACTGTGTATTGTTTAGTATTTTACTGACAGGTACTTATAAATGGGTGTATATTTTTTTACGGTGGCTACATACCTGTTTCACCATGTGTGAGTCTTAAATTTTCCGAATAAATGTGGGTTGCATTTATGTAAAAAAATCATACAGGTAGTCACCGGAAAACCCAAATAAGTAAAAAAGTCCCCTTTCCTTTTTTCCTTTTAATTGTTCACGCACATTTATTACCGTTTATTACTTTGCTTACGCAATCATAAAAATTAAATAACCCTTTGTTTATTCCGTTTTGTTAATTCTGAGAATCATAAAAAAAAAGAAAAAACCTTACCATAGACAAAGTTGTGCATATGTCGAGCAAATTTTTTAAATTCATACCTTTACTCAATTGCGAATAAAAGCGAAACGCGTGCATCGATTTTCATGATCTTTCTCTTATTTTGCTCATAGGTTATGTATCTTTACGTAAAAGTAATAAGATTTGAAATTTTTTTTCATTTGGGATTTTTTATGGATTTTTAAAAAAAAAAAATTTAAATTTTTAGGCAAAAATAAGTTTTTTCCTTTATATATTCATTTTTAACTTGGAAACTGTTGCTTGTATAGGAAAACAATATATAAACAGATTAAGGGAATTGTAATTTTAAATTTTTTACAATTTAATTCAATTAAATCGGGCTAGTGGTTCCCGAGTTATGCCGGACGAAACAAATTAACCAAAAAAAAATTTTTTAAATTTAAAAAAAAAAAAAAAAAAAAAAAACCAAACGAAAAAAAAATTTTTTATTGCGTTTTTCGAGCTCATGTCAAGGTTATCTACACAGAAAAAATTATCGCATCCCGAGTACATTTTGACTGTTGACTAGTGTAATCAATTTAAATTTTTCCCCTCAAAATTTGAGTGCCATTCCTATTTGTCATGGGTTATTGACACAATTTGAATTTTCACAAATTTGTCATTTTGCATTCCAGTGATCTTCAATTACACAATAATTTATTGTTTTGTAATTCAACCCTTTACCCAAGGTTGGTGTACTTTATGGTATGTGTTGAATGAAAAGAAAAGATATGCAAAAAAATAAATAAATGTAAACAAATAATTACAAATAAATATGTGCATGTGCATATAGTAAACAAAAATAAACAAAAAAAATATAAACAAATAAAGATGAATAAATGAAATAAATAAAGATAAATGAAGATGTGTGTAACATCATCACAACTGCGAGACGGTTTTTCAGCAACATTGATGTCTCATCTAGCATAACGCAGGTTGACCCATCACTAATTAAAAATTTTTCTTTGATTTTAAAAACTATTTCAAGCAGTAAAACAATAAATATTATAAATTTTCAACAGCTGCTTAGAGAAACATGGAATTTATATGTTCAAAAATATTCTTGGTATTGTATGCCTGTTACTGTCCACAAAATACTAGTTCATGGAGCAGAATTTATAAAAAAACTCCAAGATTCCAGTAGGTATGTTATCTGAGGAAGCTATAGAAGCCACTCATAAAGTTTTTAGAAAAACTCGTTTAAACCATAATCGAAAAAATAGTCGTACAAATACTAATAAAGACCTAATAGAAAGAATGGTTTTGCAGTCTGAACCAAAGTTATCTATATATATAAAAGAAGATAAAATAAGTAAAAGGAGTTGTGAAGAAATAAATGATTTCATTATTGAGGAAAATAATATTTATGCGGATAATCAAGAAAATTTAATAAAACAGCTTGAAGAAAGTGATTCGGATGAATAGAGTAAACAAATTCTAACATTTTCTTTTTTATTGTATTTAATAAATAAAAATTGTTCAAAACATTATTTTTTATAATTTATTTAAATAATAAAACAAGTGTAAACATTAAAAAGTAACATTTACTTTACTTTCCATTTGAATTTTTTTCATTGAATTTTTTCGTTTTTAAAAAAATTTAAGACAAAAAATCGCCAAAAATTTTATTAAAAAAAATTAATATAAAAAATTGTTAAAAATTATTAAAATTGGATAAAATTTGACACACACATTATTCTTGTTACAAGTGTTTCGTGTATCAAATTAATTTAAAAATTTAATTTTTTGTTCACTTTTTTTTTTAATTTTTTGAAAAAGGACATTTTTGAGAAGGCGTTTCCTTGCTCCGATTTGGATAAAATTTTATCAAATCATTTAGGGTATCAAACTAAATGACTATACAAAATTTCATAAAGTTCGGACTTCTTTTCCATCTTTTATGACGTTTTTTAATTTCAGGATATATGGGAAGGACACGAATCCTTGCTCCAAAGTTTTTGAAATTTTAATATTTTTTTTCTTTTATCAAATAAAATACGTGTGCCAAATTTCAACTCTTTACAACCACTCCTTCTATTTATGGCCACTCGTTATATGAAATCACGACACTGTGCGACGGTTGGTACAACTTGATTAGGTTGGGCACGAGATTGCAACGTTTGTGGAGTCGTTATATTAAGTTGTGTCTTGGTTGCACGAAAAATCAAAAAGTTTTGATTTTCAGCCAAGTTGCCCAACTCGATCGCAACGTTTGTGGGCATTTCATGCAACTTCATTCTATTTTGTGTTTATGTACGTAGTGGTCGTCATATCATTGATTGCCGGTATCATTAAAAAAAATTTAAATCAAACTATTTAGAATTGTATTTTTCATAAAAAGTAATAGCGACTCTAAATGATTTTATTATTTGTTTTTATGTCTCGTAATATTTAATATTTTTATTAATCTTTAATGATTTAACTATCTATTTTGATATTTACTTCAAAAAAAATATCGATTTAAGTAATTTTTTATCAATATCTTCTAATGTAGATTTTTAAAATTAATTCTTAAACATTAAACAAAAACTTTTGAAAAAGACATAACTTTTTAAAGGATATTTTAAGAAAATTAATTTAAAAATATAAATTATTTATTTATTTATTTATTTATGTTAGTTACAATACAAAGTAAATTTATATTCTAATTTGGGTCCAGGGATAAGCCGGGTGACAAAGACCATTTGGCTGGTTTTTGCAGCGACAGACCAAAGCCTCTGGTGGGAATCGAACCCACGACCCCCGCATGATAGGCGAGCACGCTACCAACTCACCTACCGGGGCGCTTAAAATATAAATTATATTTTTTAAAAATAAAAACAAATATTAAAAAAAACATTGTGCGTGAGTTTTATTTGCCGTCGGCAAATGTGATTCAGGCGCATATATGCGATGCCATCTTCACTCAACATGACTTTTTTTCAAAATAAAGTTGTAAATGAGGTTATATCGTTTGTGTGCAAAACACCCTACTTGATTACTAACCAAGTTGTACCAACCGTCTCAACGTCTATGGCCTGCATAAGGAAACTGCAAGATATATATACCCAAGTACCCATGGAGAAGTATGTCTGCAACAGTTTACAAAATCCTTTATCATGGAGAAGATGTCATTAAATATTATTTGGTGCCACTTGGAGATCTATCAGAGGAAGCTCAGGAAAAAAGGAATAAGGATTACAGATTTTATAGAGAGCACAATACTACAAAAATTTCATGAAACTCCAGAAATGAAGATCTATTTAATATATTATTGGCAACGTCAGATCCGTTCATCTCCAGAGTTCGATATCAATGGAAAGTGGAACATCGGGATTTAGATGAAGAAGTCAAAAAACTACTAAAGAACAGAAAATTACACAGAACAGAATATGGAATATTTGCAATCAATATTTAAATCAAATGAATAATAATTATAATTGCCTTTTTTTTATTAAAGTTCGAAAAACATAGTATTAGTATTAAAAAAAATAATAAACAGAACCTCCCATTGTCACAAAAGCTATTAAAATCTATTGCAGTTTTTTTTTTAAGGTTATTTTACCCACATATGTATGAAATGTTTTAATAAATTAAATTAAAAACCCATATTTTCATATCATAATAAAAAAAAATCTGAATAATTGCTCTAATGTCCAGCATATTTATTTTGCTAAAATTAAAAAATTCGACAGCAAAAAATTATAAATTTTTCTGTAGTAATAGCAAGATTTTTAAATATTGTTACTATTGTTTTTTAAGTGTCAATATTCTTTGAGCGTAAACAATTTGCAATTTTGACAGCAAAAATTTTTAATTTTTCAGTTGATTTACTATTATTTTTTTGAGTGTAAAACTTTTATTGAGTGTAAGCATTACAAAAAAAATCCCATTTTTACAAAAAATGTTTGCAATTATTATTGAAATTCAAATATAACATTTTTCAATATATAAAAAAAATAAAAACCCATATTTCACGCTGAAATTTAAAAACAAAAATCAGAAGCTCAAATTTGACCTAGAATTCCTTAAAAAGTACTCAATCAATTTTAATGAAATTAAAGCTGAGTTAAGTTCAACTAAATATCTATCCAGTAACGAAATATTGGCAAAAATAATATTACTAAAATATTTACTGTGCGGCTGCGTTAATTTCATTGGTGTTCTATGAAGTACTTAGGAAACGTATAGGTTTCCTACTCTAGAAAAAAAATTGTAATTCAATTTTTCAAACAGTAATTAATTTTATCTATAGAAGACACGATCATTGTTTTTTAGAACAAGAAATTATAAAAGGAAGCGACCAACAAGAAAAGCAATTAACTTTAAATTTAATTGGTATTCTAATTTAAAGTTTCAGTATCGGCAACAGTTTTAAACTGGTAGCCGTACCAAACATTGGTGGAGGGTATCAAAGATTTGTAGTGGTGCGGCGGTGGTGGAACTTCCGCTTCCGTTTCCCTGAGCCTTAACGGGTCGCACGTGCTGGCAGGGGGCCTAGCTCGCTGGAGGGGTGGGATCTACAGTATTTCACGTGCGATTTTAAAAAAACTGAAAAAAACGGTCGCTATAGGAGGGATGGCCATACTTACTCGGTGATTGGGGACGAGGTGTTATGCCCCTTTTGCCCTCCCTACCTTGTTACCTATGATCTTTATTTACCCTTCGCTGTAAGGGTTTTAATTTGAACTGATTTTTTTTTTTTTTTTGCTACGTGTCACTTTTAGAAAATTATTTAATTTTATGAAAAGTTTAAATTTTAGCAAAATTTGATTTAAGGAAAAATTTTAAATTTAGAAAATTTTAAAATTTTAGCAAAATTTGATTTTTTTTTTTTTTATAAAATTTTAAGTTTAGCTCAATTTGATTTTAGGGAAATTTTAATTTTTGGAAAATGTTAATTTTAGAAAAATTTTAAAGTGTAGCATAGTTTTAATTTTAGGAGAATTTTTAAATTTTAGCAAAATTTAAATTTAACAAAATTTTAATTTTTAGCTAAATTATATTTCTTATTACAATTTTTAATTTTAGCTCAATTTATTTTTATTTAGGAAAATTTTTAGTTTAATTTTATATTTAGCAAAGTTCTTAATATAGAAAATTTTTAGTTAAAATTTATGTTTAGTAAATTTTATTAACGTAGAAACATTTTAGTTTAAATTTATATTTAAAAAAAATTTTGATTTATAATTAGAAAAATCTTTAAAAAAATAATTTTAATTTATAAAACTTTTATTTAAATTTTAGTTAGTTAGCAAAATTTTTATTGTCTTAGAAAAATTTTTAATTTTAGCACAATCTTAATTTTAGCTTAATTTTATATCTAACCAATTTTATATTTAATTTAAATTTTATAGTTAGGAAAATTTATTTTTTCAGTTTAGAGAAAGAAACTGTTCAACTGTGATATAAACCTAAAGAAAAAATTATACTGTGATATTTACTTTTTGATTATTTTTACAATTATTATTATTCAATTATGTGTTTTATGTCGCTATGTCGTATAAAAACAAGGAAAAATGTTTAAATATTAAATGTTAAAAATTGACAAAAAGATTATATATCTAATAAATTAAAATATGCCTGAAGAAGTTGGAAAAAAATCCCAACGAAACGTAGGATGAAATAATTAAATAAATAGTCTTTTATTTACATTGATTATGACCTTAAAAGCCCATTAGAAGAATTTCTAAATATATCAAGAAAATTTATTTAGTTAGACACTTTTATTTTCTTAGAAAAATATTAGTTTTAGTACAAATTTTACCTTTATAATTAATTATAAAATAGTTATTAATTATTATAATAATACACAAAATATTTGATGTGTACCTACTGAACGGTACTGTACTAACCAGACGATGTTTTAGCTTATATATGTTCACCTTGATTGTGTTGACCTTTTCTCGTTGATGTTTATTTTATTGTTGTTTTTGATGAAGTTCTTCCTGCTGTGGTGATTATTATTAGCTTTTTTTCATATACATATGTTGCTGTATTTGATTGATGACAGCGGCAGTTTAACAAAATTTAAATGTTCTCTTTACTTAATAATTTTTTGTTTAACACTTGAAATCTAATTTTCTTGTCCTTATTTTTCCAACTTTGTTTTTTTTTTTTTTGCAGAAACACGATTTTTGTGAAGAATTAATATACAAATATGCATGTAAAATATATTTATAAAATAAAAATAAAGCATTTATATTGGATTAATATTCAATAGAGTTTTTTTTCTTTAACATTAGATTTTTTTTGTTGTTGTTGTAAATATTTTATTTAATAAAAACTATGGAACACATTTCTTTTAATTAAAACCTTTCCATTCAAAAAATATAGAGCACTATTTAAGAACTTTACGCCACAAAAGACCGTCATCCACCCGACTCCAGAACTTGAATGATTTTTAAATTTTTCGTTTTTTTCCAACAACCCAAATTATTCAAGACTTTTTTAATTTTTTTGCACACAACCAAACAAATCAAACAACAAACCAGTTTTGTTGTTTGCAAAAAAATTCGCAATCATTCATACGTGTAACCAACACTCACACATTTATTAAATTCCTATGTAAAAAAATACTACATCTAACGATGAGGGGAACAAGGTAAGCCAATGTTAATGGCTGACAACATGGGTGGGAATGAGAGCGAGTAAAAGCTTTGTACATGAATTATGCTGACGGAGAAATATTAACACCAACTCAAGTGTTTAATAATAGATTTTTTTTTGCAACAAACAAAAATTGGCAAACGATATTACCATATAAGGTGTTGTTTACGTGTTATAGTTTTTCTTTTGTGTGATGTACACTAAATAGCAAAATTTTTCGTACGGCCGTCACAAAACAGATGATTTGGATTTCTTTGAAAATGAGAAATCAACTGAAAACGGTTATGGGGTTGTTATGTGTTAGCTTTTTGCAAATCTTTCACGTGGTATACGCCGAGGTCTTTTCCAGCTAAATCCACTAATTTGTAATTGCAATATCCTATTTTCTTGGCAATTTTGGCTTTTAAAAATTTAGGGGCAAATTTCGAATTATATGCAGAAGCTTTATTGCTCTGCGAAAAATTACGCCGGTAAACCAATTCTCCTTCTGAAAAATTAACCGCCCTAGTTCTCAGATCGTAGGTTCTTTTATTCACTTCATAGGCTGTCTCTAAATTTTCCTGAACCTTTTGCCTAATAAAATGCAATTTATCGAAAGCTTCTACCACATCCAAACCTTCTTCTAACAAATCTAACTTTCTTGAGACCTCATAGGATTGTCCGTGGGTCATCATTTGTTGTCCGAACAGAACATAATACGGCGAAAAGCCTAACGAACTGTGATATGAGCTTCTCAACGCGACTCCTATTTGGCTCAAATTCGTATCCCACATACGCTGGTCTTTTCCCAACTACGAACGTATTCCAGCGATTATGGATCGATTTACACGCTCAGAATTCTTAGACTGGGGTGAATAAACGGCAGTGCAGATATGTTGCACTCCATATTTTGTCAAAAAGCTTGCAAAAAGTGACGATCTAAATTGTGAACCGTGGTCAGTAATGACGACTTCGGGAACGCCGAATAAATGGAAAACATTTTTCTCTAAAAAATCAATGACAGAGGTGGTTGACATTTTCCGTAACGCTTTAAATAAAGGATATTTGGTGAAGTGGTCTAATACCAAAAAAATAGCTACATTGCCAGCTTTTGACCGTGGATAAGGTCCAAGAAAATCTAAATATAACCTTTGGAAAGGTCTAGCCGATTTGGCTTGAACACCCATAGGTGGTTTTAAAATATTGAGCCAATAAAAATTTCGCTTTATTCTTTCGAGGGTTTTCCCCACACCTCCATGTGCAAACATGGGTGGATTATGAGCGCGTTCGATCACACAAGAGGTAAGTTCCTGTGCAACCCACAACTGCCATGATCGAGCCTCGGAAAATTCATCACGTAAAAATTCTACGCGTTTGTAAATAAACCCATCTATGACCTTTAAATCGGGCACACGATTTTTATTGTTTTCTATATCAGCGATAAATTTAGTATATTGTCCTGATGAAAAATGAGGAGAAGATAAATCAATCTCTGGTGCTACAGAATCTAAGCTGTCAATGTTTTGAAAATTTAGGTGGTTTTCATTTTCCGTCGGTAACATAGATAACGCGTCGGGTACAACGTGTTCGCTTCCCTTACGGTGTAAAATTGTAAAATTAAAGCCTTGGAGCTTTATCGACCATCGAGCTAGCCGGCCATTTAGGTCTGGTTGGCGCATTAACCATTTTAAAGACGCGTGATCCGTTATGACACTAAATTCATGACCTTCGACATACTCTCTAAATTTTTCTGTACTCAATACTGCAGCAAGACACTTGAGTTCGGTGACAGAGTAATTCTGTTGGGCTCTATTTAATTTGTGCGAGAAAAATGCATAGGGCCTTTCGACACTATTGTTATCTTCTTGAGCCAGAACTCCACCAACTCCAGTTTTGCATGCATCGCAAGAAATTATGAACGGTCGTTCGTAATTTGGTGTTACTAATAACGGAGCAGATGTTAATTTTTCTTTGATTAGATCAAAGGACTTTTGAGCTTCAGGGTTCCAAACAAAAGTTTTACAGTTTTTCGTGAGGTCAGTTAACGGACTGGTTAACGAAGCAAAATTTTCTAAAAATCGTCGGTACCAACCTACGAGACCTAAAAATTGACGAACCTCTTTAGCTGTTTTTGGTTCAGTTCCTTTAATGGCGGAAACTTTACTTGGGTCAGGTTTTATACACCCAGAACCAATTATATAACCTAAGTATCGGACTTCCCTCATACACCATTTGCATTTGGCAATATTTAACGTCAGACCGGCTTTGCGAATTAATTGTGCTACTTCGAGCAATAAAGAAATATGTTCTTCGAAATCATCGCTTACTAAGAGCAAATCGTCTAAATAAACGAAGACTCGATTTTTAAGATGGGGTGGAATAATAACATCCATTAATCGGCAAAGGGTCTGTGGTGTATTGGTTAAACCAAAAGGCATCACTTTAAATCGATATAATGGCCTATTGGGAATGGCAAAAGCTGTCATGTCCCGAGATTTTTCTTCTAAACTAACTTGCCAAAAAGCATGTTTTAAATCTAAAGATGAAATAAATTCAGCTTTAGATAATCTTGATAAAATTCCATTAATTTGGGTTGAGGGTATGCGTCGCGAATTGTTACGCTATTCAACTTCCGAGAATCAAGACAAAGTCTAAATTTTCCCTCTCTCTGGACGCAAGCTACAGGGCTACTCCAAGAACAAGTAGGAGGGGCTTTTTCTATCACTCGCAGCTCTAACATGCGATCAACTTCGTCATGTATTTTCTTTTCTACCGCTGGAGAGACAGAAAAGTACCTCTGCTTGATGGGTTTAACTCCTGGCTCTATTTCTATTGAATGTTCAATAATGGTGGTCTTACCCAATCCCTCTTTGTCAAAATCTGGAAAAATGGATATTACTTTATCTAATCTTTGTCTTCTCCTCGCAAACTTGATTAAGCTCTTAAATTTTTAACGGGTTGTTCCCAAAAATCATAGACATAAGTCCGAATCGATACCTAAGTATACATCATGTGTTAGATCGGGTATTATATATAAACGAACTAATTTGGTAATATTTCTGTAGGCGAAACCTAAAATTTTATATTGCTGACCGCCAGCTGCTTCAACGAAATTAGAAAATTTTTTAAAAGGTAAGTTTTTACTAAGAAAAGTTTTAGCTGCTGAACCACTTATGCAAGATAAAGAGGCGCCTGAATCTAAAAGGCCTAATAATTTCATCCCGAAAATATCAATTTGAATATAGGGTCATATGTCAGATTTGGGCTTCTCAATTGATTCAATATAACTTTTAACTTTAAATTGGTTTAACTTTAACATTTTATAAAAAGCTCTAATTCGCAGAGTATTTCTTCTAACTTTATGAATTTGGGTGCCACATTTTGCTGGGGTGTTAATCGCTTCGCAGAAAATTCATTTTCTAGCTAATTCGTATAATCTAACTCTCTCATGGTATGGCTTAAGGGGAAATAAAACTGGTTTAGACTTTCTCCTTGTCATTTTTCAAAATTGTAAAATTGGTAAAATTTGTTTGTGTGCTACCGTCAGAGCTATTTTTAAGAATTTCAGGGGGGTTGTCAATATTTTCAAATTGTTTTTCGCCTAAAGATGAATTTATTTGGTTCTCGAGCGGAAGCCGGTGTTGTTGCTGGCGCTTGCCTGGAAGTTTCCCTGACACGTTTCGCATTGGGGTCTGTAGACACCTACGGATCCACATCCATATCAAAATATGGTTCTGTCTTCGAGACAGTCCATATACCTGTGGCCTTCCTTTCGGCAGTTCCAGCAGATATTAATTTTGCGTTTGGAAGGGTCTTCTTTTGGTTTACGGACTTCGCAAATGTTTTCAGGGGGGTATTCATCAAAAACTTCATCCTCTACGTCAATTTCATTAACATGTCTCCTAAAATTTTTCTGCACTCGGTCAAGTTCGAAACTCAAAGCTTCTCTTCTCAAAACTAAATGACGCAGATGGGAAACGTTGTCAATTTGAAGGGAGAACAATTCCCTTCTTAAATGAGGTCTTAAAATTCTTCTCAAAATTTCAGTCAATTCAGGCTCGCTCAAGGGATACCTTAGGCGATCGCAAAGCTGCAGAATGGCATGGTGAAAATCGTCAAAGCTTTCGTTAGCATTTTGCTTTCGGTCTCTGATCATTTCTCTGATATCTAAATCAGATAAATGATCACTAAAATGGGTTTTAAGTGCTCGACACAAATCTTCCCAGTCAACTCGATTGACGGTGCTATGATATTGCCAATACCATTCTTTAGCTTTGGACGTAAACAAAATGTGGCAATGGTCACTTAATAATCTAAAATCTCCCGCTAAGCTATCATGGGTTAAGGAGTTGCCCATGTAAATAAATTTTTCTACTGGTAACCCTGTGGTATTTCCAGTGAACGTTAAGTTCCAGCTCTTGATTAAGCTTGCAATTTTCCCACTATTGTTAAGGGCAACGGACGATAATGATGCTCTCTCACGACTTGCTGGTACAGACGGGTGAGTAGAAGGAGGCCTAATATTACGAGAAGGTACAAAAGGAGGTTCATGGGGAACATTATGAACTGAAGGAGCTGAAAAATTGCGATGAACCGACGTGGTTGGAAAAATTTCTATAGGCCATTCAGGTTCCCTGTTTGCGCTAATGTTTACGCTAGTAAATTGTTGGGACAATCTCTCCACTACAGCGTGAAGCTTATTGATCTCGCCCTGAAAACTATTTTCTATTTTGGATCTAATGTGGTCTTCTAAGCTCTCTCTCTGTGAATTCTGCATTTCTTTCCTTTCTGCTGGATAACATTCTTTCCGCGGATTTCGGAATCATTCCAGTATTAACTGGTAAACTTTCATTATTAATTCGGACGGAATATTTTAATAAACTGTTTTTAGTGACAGTTTTGTTACATTGCGGACAACAAGTTGACACGTTGAGAAAATTAAGAAGGCAATCTTGGTGAAAAATGTGTCTACACCTGGTAGAAACTAAGTTACTGGTGTGGTCGTAACTTTCTTGACAAATTAAACAAACGTTATCTGCCAAAGCAGAAGTTTAATTTCCACGACTATGATGTACCGCCATGATTTCGGACTAATTCTAAAAATTTTAACGAAAATATATTCGGACGATATGAATGAATGAATGAGTGTTGGTATAACGACAATGATTGCAAAGGTAAAGAGATGTTACACAATTTAAATAATATAAATGAAATTCAATGTTGTTCCCATATAACAAATATAGGCTGTAAAAAAAATGAGCAGGTTAACGTTGAGTTAGAATGAGCTGATTAAAATTCGAATGACTGCAATTTAGTTAACTGAAAAGTATAGATTAAAATTTTAGTTCTAGGCGAACGAATGACAGGCCGTTAAGGAAAATATTATGAACGGAAATGAATTCAAATTTATTAAAATATGTAGTTCTAATAGAACAAACGCAATAGCATGAAATGAATACCAATGAATTAAATTTCAGTTCAATCGAACGAAGAAATGAAGTTTAATGTAACGGGTTAGGAAATGAATTCAGTTCAAACTGATTAAAAATTTTCAAGTTCCGTGTGCACGAAAGGTAAACGAATGAAATATTATGTTACGTTAATTTGAACCGATTAAAATCGAATGAATATAATGCGGTTAACTGAAAAGAGTTGTGAAATGAAGTCAGTTCTTCTTAAGTAAAAGCTTCAAGCTCTCTTTAAAAAAAACTTGTAAGTTAAGCACAGGCGAACACATTATTTGAGTTCCTATAGAACAATAAAATAAAGTTAAATGGCAAGTGTAAAAATGCAAATTGTCAAAAAGTTTGAGTTCTAATCGAACCCACGCAAAAGTATTCAAAATTAGATTTTCAATAGATTTAAAAAATTTAAATTTCCAAGGAAAATTTCAATAAATTTAAAATGTCGATAAAGAGTCCAAAAATTAAATTTGTAGTTTCCAAAAAGTTTCGAATTTAAAAAGAAAAATTCAAGATTAACTTTTCAATAGGTTTCAAAATTTAAATTTCAATATAATTTTTTTCAATATTTTAATTTTCAATAAAGTTATCAATATATTTTCAAAAAAAACTTTCAAAACAAATTCCAATATAAAGTTTGAATATAATTTTCAATATATTCTTCAATATAATTTAAAAATTAAATTTTCAATACAGTTTCGATTTGCTTTTCAATATATTGTTTCAATTGTTAACCCAATGTAGACAGCAAAAACCAAACCAATCATTTAAAAAAACATCCGTAAGTAAGTATGACCATCCATCAAAAAAATTAAAAAATTTTTAAACTTGTGATTCTACGTTTTCCCGATTATTTGCTGCTATTTCGGTACTATAAAATTTGTTTCGGACAGGGGACCGGTTCGTTTAGAACGAAGTTCCTGTATTCCGGGAACAACTTTATTGACCAAAGCAAATTAAAAATCACAAAATTTAATTAAATGTTTGTAGGGTGAACTAAATTTCAAAATCAGTTTCAAATTCGGTCAATTTAAATGGTAATTAACACATATTTAATTGAAATTCCAGAATTTGAAATACTGAAATGAAACTTAGGACACTTAAGCAAAAATGTTCAGGAAAAATAGGTGCTTTCCCGTCGGCACTGATGTTAACAATTTAAATTATTTTTAGTTCCTGTTATAGGCTATAAAAAAATGGTTAATTTAAACTTGGGCTATTAATGTTCAGGCCCCACGTTGGGCGCCATTTCTGTAGTGGTGCGGCGGTGGTGGAACTTCCGCTTCCGTTTCCCTGAGCCTTAACGGGTCGCACGTGCTGACAGGGGGCCTAGCTCGCCGGAGCGGTGGGATCTTGTTAAGACCCAGGGAAACCGCACTACAGTATTTCACGTGCGATTTTAAAAAAACTGAAAAAAACGGTCGCTATAGGAGGGATGGCCATTCTTACTCGGGTATTGGGGACGAGGTATTATGCCCTTTTGCCCTCCCTACCTTGTTACCTATGATCCATCTTATTTGGAGGTATCCCACTTAAATGATAAGAAAAATTTGGTTTGGTTTGGTTTCCTACATTGGGTTATATACAAATCTTTATTTACCCTTCATTTTAAGGGTTTTAATTTTAACTGAATTTTTTTTTTTTGCTCATGTCACTTTTAGAAAATTATTTAATTTTAGGAAAAGTTTAAATTTTAGCAAAATTTGATTTTAGGAAAAATTTTAAATTTAGGAAATTTTAAAATTTTAGCAATATTTGATTTTTTTTTTTTTATAAAATTTTAAGTTTAGCTCAACGTAGAAAATTATTTAATTTTAGGAAAAGTTTAAATTTTAGCAAAATTTGATTTTAGGAAAAATTTTAAATTTAGGAAGTTTTAAAATTTTAGCAAAATTTGATTTTTTTTTTTATAAAATTTTAAGTTTAGCTCAATTTGATTTTAGGGAAATTTTAATTTTAGGAAAATGTTAATTTTAGAAAAATTTTAAAGTATAGCATAATTTTAATTTTAGGAGAATTTTTAAATTTTAGCAAAATTTAATTTTAACAAAATTTTAATTTTTAGCTAAATTATATTTCTTATTACAATTTTTAATTTTAGCTTAATTTTATTTTTATTTAGGAAAATTTTTAGTTTAATTTTATATTTAGCAAAGTTCTTAATTTAGAAAATTTTTAGTTAAAATTTATGTTTAGTAAATTTTATTAACGTAGAAACATTTTAGTTTAAATTTATATTTAAAAAAAATTTGATTTATAATTAGAAAAATCTTTAAAAAAATAATTTTAATTTATAAAACTTTTATTTAAATTTTAGTTAGTTAGCAAAATTTTTATTGTCTTAGAAAAATTTTTAATTTTAGCACAATCTTAATTTTAGCTTAATTTTATATCTAACCAATTTTATATTTAATTTAAATTTTATAGTTAGGAAAATTTATTTAGTTAGACACTTTTATTTTCTTAGAAAAATATTAGTTTTAGTACAAATTTTACCTTTATAATTAATTATAAAATAGTTATTAATTATTATAATAATATACAAAATATTTGATGTGTACCTACTGAACGGTACTGTACTAACCAGACGATGTTTTAACTTATATATGTTCACCTTGATTGTGTTGACCTTTTCTCGTTGATGTTTATTTTATTGTTGTTTTTGATGAAATTCTTCCTGCTGTGGTGATTATTATTAGCTTTTTTTCATACACATATGTTGCTGTATTTGATTGATGACAGCGGCAGTTTAACAAAATTTAAATGTTCTCTTTACTTAATAATTTTTTGTTTAACACTTGAAATGTTATTTTCTTGTCCTTATTTTTCCAACTTTATTATACCCTATACCACTATGTGGTTTGGGTATAATGACTTTGTGCTGCTGTTTGTAACAACCAAAAATATTTGACCTACACCCATCTTTAATTATACCGATCGAATCAGAATCACTATCTGATTCGATTTAACGATGTCCGTCCGTCCGTCCGTCCGTCCGTCTGTGTGTCCATGTAAAGCTTGTAATCAAACTGCAAATATGAATATATTTTGACGAAATTTGGTATTTGATCCTTTATCGGCCATGGGATGAACGCTATTGAAATTGGTGAGAATCGGTCCATGTTCAGACCTAGCCCCCATACAAATTACCCCTATGAAATCGACTTAAATTGCCATAAGATCCAAATTATCATATAAATCTTAGTCAAATTGGGTTTGTAAGTGTTTATTACATCCATTAATCAGTAGTCCAAAAATGTTCCCTATGGAACAACTCTTAGTGATAGGCCCCATATAGAGCTGCTTCCCAATCTTCACTTAAATCTATCAAAAAAAACAAAAATATTGCACTGATTCTTCTAAAATTTTGTTTGTATATATTTTTGCAAAATACAAGAGACCTTACCAAACATGGTCAGGATCGGTCCATTTTTGGGCCTAGTCCCCATATAGGTATAGCATCCGATATGAACGTTTTCATATCTGCAGACAACAAAATTTATAAAAATCCCACTCAAATTTGGTTTAGCTTATTTTCTATGTCCAGTTAGTTGGGCCTATGGGGTAGGGTCTCTAAACGCATGGTATAGGGTATCCTATAGTCGGTCTAGACCGACTATAATTTTCTTACTTGTTTTTTTTTTTTTTTTTTTTTTGCAGAAACACGATTTTTGTACTCTTTCAGTTCGTGAAGAATTAATATACAATGTTAATGGCTGACAACATGGGTGGGAATGAGAGCGAGTAAAACCTTTATACATGAATGAAATTATGCTGACGGAGAAATATTAACACCAACTCAAGTGTTTAAAAATAGAATTTTTTTTTTTGCAACAAACAATAATTGGCAAACGATATTACCATATAAGGTGTTGTTTACGTTTTATAATTTTTCTTTTGTGTGATGTACAGTAAATAGCAAAATTTTTCGTACGGCCGTCACAGATTTTTTGTTGACTGAGTGTTAATTTGTATTTTTAAAAACTTTAATTGCTTTCCGCTCTTCTTCTTATGAATAACCTACCTTTAAAATTTTAGCGATTTTTTCTCAAAACTTCATTTTGAAAATCGGCTGCCACTATACATCTGTAAGCTTGTGTTGTGGTATATATAAATATATCGCACCTGTACTTCTAAAGTGAGTCAACTCAAAATTTTTCAATTGTCACTTTTTGCAAGAAAACGATATACAGTGGTCATATCTATCCACTGTAAAAATCGCACATCGGATTTTCTGGTCTTTCGCAAAAAAAATACAGTTGTAACCTTCTTTGTGCTATATGAGTAGCTTCTTTTGAATCCACTAAAAAGACACATTTTGAGTTGCACCCAAAAACTTGTTATTTTTAAAGATCACTGAAAAAATCGCAAAAACAACTACTGTTGTATACTTATTATTCGCAATTCTTTACAATGAAACAACTGTTTTTAAATTTTATAGTAAATATTTTAAAACCGTTTTTTGCCTCTACTGGAAATTTGTAAAATTTTGAGTTGACTCACTTTAGATGTACAGGTGCGATATTTTGATGAAATTTGATATATAAGCCTTAGGACGATTGCAATTGAATTTCTTGAAAATCTGTGCATGTTCAGACCTAGCCTTTAAATTTTGTCTGCGTGTGTTTAGTACACTCCTTAATCGTTAGCCCAAAAATAAAGCCAAAGACAACTTTTAGAAATGTGCCCTATTTAAAGCTTTTTCCAATATTTTCTTAAATCTATATAAAAACAAAAACATTCGTAACATTTTTATAAAATTTGTTTTATATGTATGTATGTATATGGTTTTGAGGAAATAAGTGACTTTACTATATATGGTATGATTAGTCCATATAAACGAAAATAACGGCGCAGTAGATGACAGAGTTCAGATTCATTGTTTTCGAAAAAAGAAATCACGTACAGATTTATCTGAATTAATACACATTGGCGGATACGTGTTTAACGGCCCATGATTCATGTTTATGAATGTCTCTTGTGATATTTGGAATCATATGGAGTAACGATAAAACTTTAGATGCTTTGCGTATGCCATATGTGGAGTACAATAGACTTTCAGAATAGTTAGTGGAATTGGTTACTTTGGAAAAAAAGTGAAAAAACTAGAAAAGCGTACGTTTTTTCTCACCTTTAATTGGACCCCACAATATAAGTCCGTTAGTTGCCTTTTCTATCATGTAACCAGATTGCAGAGCATTCTGCGTAGACCACTCAGGAATCTTTTTGCTAGTGTTCGCTCAAGTCGTTTGTACATGATTTATGTTAATCGATTCTGATTTATGCCAATCGTACTGTCTACTGCATTTAGACAGTTCTAATAATTTTATTCGGTTGTGACTTTTTGAAAGAAGTCAGAAAATATATTTTTATTTATTTTGTAAATTTATAACGTTAACTAAATTCATCATATAATTTTCATTCTTTAAGTTTTTATTGGTTTCTTATTGTATATTTTGTGTCGTTTATATTGCTTGCTTAAAAATTGTTAAATTTTTGACAACAATGAATTTCCGTCAACTTATTGATATGGCTATTGGTTCTCCAGATCCAGGACATGTCAATTTTACGGCACTTCATTGTCTGCTCAATTGTATAGCAGAAAAGTTGCAAATCATTGATGAAACAGTGGATTATTCAAAGTATGAAGCAATGCTGCTCTGCAACAACAGTAAGGGATCTCATTGTAAGTTTCTATAACAATTTTTTGGAATAGAATTTTAAAATGTTTCATTGTTATAGATGATTCAAGTAGACACATAGTTTGTACACGTTTATTTGGTGGTGGTAATTCAAACGAAGAAGAAAATGGAGAAGTGGGGAAAATTGTATCTGATTCAGAAGCTGCTGCTCAAATTGATTCTGTTGCACAAGATGTGACAGGGCCTGTAGAATCACCTTTGCCTACGGAAGAAACGCCTGCTGAAACTGAGACAAAGCCAGTGGCTAAGGTATCGGCACCACCACAACCAACCGAAGAACAACCATCCAAACAAAGTGATGTTGGTGAGCCTGTTATTGAACTACGCAGTCGGTCGTTATCCAGAGGTTCTACTAATTCTGCCGATACAATGGTTTCGGAATTGTCCATTCATAAGCTAGATAGACGAATTTCTAAGGTGGAAATGACTGTGCAAAAAATTTCGAAAGCCAACGGTTTTTTTTCAGGCATTTCAATAATGAAGGATCAACTTGAGATGGTTCTAGATCATTTGCTACTTCTCACATTTCTTACTCTAAGCAAAAAGCCTGATACACAGCAAGTTCAGCAACTACATGCTATGGCTCAATCACTAAATTCAACTCGAAAAGAGAACATCTACATTGAAGGGACCAATCGCTTTGTACTTAATACTATATCACTCAATTGGCAATCTTCAGCACTACAACTTGGTACAGAGGATTCGGAAGAAGACTTAGAGTATGTTTATAATTCTGACTCTAAACATGATGCTACAGAATCTGCAACATTGAAACAAAACGAGCTCGAAGGTCACTTATGTTACAGTCCCGAAAAAATTCTCGATCAATTGATGGAGCTGAAAGGTGAACTTTGTCTTCTTACGAACAAAGTGAATGAGCTTTCAGCACGTTTGTTGCGGCAAGAGAGTCAACGTACACTCGCACTGATCCAGGAACTACAAGAACAGTCGCGAGCACAAAATCTAACCTCTAAAAGTTTAAAGGAAAATCAAGACCGCTTGGATATACGTATTAACGCTAATGCTAAAACTATGGTCAACATGAATAGAATTATAGAAGAAATGATTGAAGAAAAAGCCGACAAGGCTGAAATGGAAATACTATTAGCCGATAAAGTCGATTTCAATCAACTACAGCGAAAGGTATCCATCGATAAAATGCTGGAAATGCAATGTCGCACCGACAAGAAGTTTTGTGAAATGTTCAGACAGATCAATGAAAATGACAAAAAGTTTACACTCATAATTGAGAATTTAAGAAGTACTCTTGGCTTTGCGGCGATTGATGATATCTTGAAAACATTTAAGGATCAGTTGGAGACAAAAATACAAAAACTCCAAGAACTTTTGCAGCAATACATTGAGTCCACTAACGACGATTGCGCTGCTGCTGGTACACGTGTAAAAGTCTTGCAGGATCTGGCATGTCTGTCATGTGACACCAACTGTGTTATGCGTACCGTGGAAAAGTCTAAAGTCCCAAAACTACCCAGTGCTCATGCATCAAATATTTTAAGTCCTCTTATCACTTATGAGTTGGGGTCTATACGGAAATCTGGAATAATGGGATACTATCGTAAAGGCGAATTTCCGCATGCTCCAAATGCATGGATGGATCGTCAGGGTAGCCAAAATTTGAAGCAATGTGTCCCCCGCCATGCTGGCGGCCCACATACCACAAGTACTGCCAAAGAACGCGTTGAAAAAGTGACGCGTAATACGAAATGAATTATTCTGGACTGAAAATCTATATTCATTCTTTTATTTAGTGTAATCGACTTTCTATATCTAGATCAGTTGATTTTAGTTCTTATTTTGTCTTTCGTAACATTATTATTTCGATGTACATTTCTCAAACTTAATGCTTGAGCGTAAAAACCTCTAGGTTCCTTATAGATTCTTATGAGATAAACTACTTAAAAACTAGACATAACCTCTTATAATTCCATTACTTATTGTTAACAGTTGATTAAATTAATTCTTAAATATGAAAAGCTTTACATATTTTGATGAAGATATGAATTTTTCCTTATCTTCACGTCACTAAAATTAGATTTACGCTAATTTTCTTTATCAAGTTATTACTTCAGCAAAGTTGAATCGGAGACATTCTCTCGAGACGCATGGTATAGGGTTACGCCGACTATAATTTTCGTACTGGTTTTTTTAATAATTTACAATCTTTAACTCATAAGAAAGCTTCAAACACGATTTATAGACCATTTACAAAATGGATAATAAGATCACCGATTTTAATGTATTTCAACATACAAAGTCAGGTTTGGTTGTATCTGGTTTGAATAAATAATTTCATGGGATAGAATTTTTCCAATCAAAAAGCATATTACAATTGGCATAATTTGCAACCATATAACAAAATAATGGAGCTGGTATAAAAAAACACACCGATACCCTCATTTCGGTACATTTTCTATCTAATTGTTTGTCATCTTCACTATTTTTATTTTAAAAATTACAGATATATTGCCATCGATTTTACTTGTTAGAAAAAAACGTGTTGCTTTCTTTGTATCCATGAGTGCTTCAAAACTCCCTTAGTTACTGTACTCTGGATATGGCCGCATTTGAATGATAACCAGGTGCGATATACTTGTAAATTGCAGGGTATCTGTAGCTACTTTCTAGCCCATTTACATATATACTGCAGAGAATATCGATTCTGAAAGTATAGAAAAATGTATTTTAAATTTAAGTTTAACTGTATTTTGCAGTTTATGCTGAGCTTTGGAAGAAAATCTAATGTCTTAAATGATATCAATGAGGTCATTGATAACATATTGGATGTAAAAATAATATAGGGACTAGGCCTTACAATGATCTGAAAAAATAATAACGTTACTTATATGTTCTAAAAACATGTGTGAACCAATTTTGTAGCTACCAGGACTTGCTTGGTCTAAGTATTTAAGGGTTCAACATAAATATATAAATTTCAGGATATAGTTAATTACGAAAATTCTAACCTGTTGATTATTCTTTTAGGTAATTTGCCTTTAAAGTTTTCAGAGTTGTTCATTAGATTTTTTTCTTTTTTGTTAATTTTGCTTTAAATTGACATGACGTTTCGATTATAACCTTTTATGTTTTCTGTTCCCAAACAATTGTTTTTTTTTTCATATTTGAAATCTAATGCCGTTTTCTTTTCTGACAAAAAATGTCGCATTTTATTTACACTTTTTTCGAAAAGTGTATTTTTCATATATTCTAAATTAAGAGCAACCTTATTTTATACATCAATCGCAAGGTCTCAAAGCCGAGCGCTCGTAAATCGCAAAAAATTGTAGCCATTGACTTCTTTCAGGTCATAGTGTGAGAATATTTCCACATTGTTCCCCTTTTTTGAATATTTTCACCCCATGACTTCAAAGAGGATAATCAAAATTTTTTGCATTTTATGAGCACAGCAGTATGAGACCTTTCGATTGATGTATAAAATTAGGTTTCTCATAATTTATAATATAAAAAAATATACACTTTTCGGAAAAAGTGCAAATAAAATGCGACATTTTTTGTCAGAAAAGACAACGGCATAAGTAATATACAAATATATCACACAAGTTTAGTGGCTGATAATCATAATAAAATTGTAGCAATTGGTTACATTTACCTTTACCACTAGGTGGTCAGAGTATAATGATATTGCGCTGATGTTTGTAACTACAAAAAATAATTGACCCGAATCACTTTCTGAGTCGATTAAGCGATGTCCGTCCGTCCGTCTATCCGTCTGTGTGTCCATGTAAACTTTGTAATCTACAGGTCGCAAATATGAGTATATTTTGATGAAATTTAGTATATAAGCTTATATCGGTCATAGAATGAACGCTATTGAAATTGATAAAAATCGGCTTATGTTCAGATGTACACTCTATTCAAATGACCCTATGAGATCGGCTTAAATTACCATAATATCCAAATTAACATATAGATCTCGGTCAAATTGGGTTTGTGTATGTGTATTACATCCATTTATCAGTAGTTCAAAAATAAACCCTATAGGACAATTCATAGTCATAGCCCCCATGTGAAGCTGATTCGCGATCTTCACTTAAATCTATCAAAAAGACATAATATTGCACAGATGTTTCTCAAGTTTGGTTTGCATATCGCACCTGTACCTCTAAAGCGAGTCAACTCAAAATTTTCCAATTTTCACGATTTTTCTAGTCTTTCGCAAAAAAAAAATACATTTATAACCCTCTTTGTGTTATAAGAGTAGCTTCTTCAGAATCCACTAAAAGGACATATTTTGAGTTCCACCCAAAAGAATTGTTATTTTTGCTGAACACTGAAAAAATCGCAAAAGCACCTTACTGTTGTACACTTATTATTCGCAATTCTTTATAATTAAACAACTGTTTTTAAATTTTATAGGAAATATTGAAAAAAAACCGTTTTTTGCCTCTACTGAAAATTTGTAAATTTTGAGTTGACTCACTTTAGAGGTACAGGTGCGATATGTTTTTACAAAAAGTAAGTGACCTTACCAGGATCGGTCCGTTATTCGACCTAGTCCCCAAATAAATATAGCATCCCATATGAACTTTTTCATATCCACTCAAATTTGGTTTATGCTTATTTTCTATATCTAATTAGTTGGACCTATGAGATAGGGTCTCTAAACGCATGGTATAGGGTATCGTATAGACGGTCAAGACTGACTATAATTTTCTTTCTTGTTTCTATTGAAATTTTGAAATCTATGTGTAAAAAAATTTAACCACTTGCTACAATTAATTAATTCGGGCATAGAGTTTTACCACACAAACACTGCTCTTATTTTTGTACTCACTCGCACTTCCAAAAAGTTGTATATTTCTTCCTGATCATCAATTGTGTTAAGTTGAAATGGTTGAAATATATTTTCTAAATATTTAGCAAACGCTTCTGATAAAGTTTTGTCCGTTCGACACCACGAACCATCCATGTTTCTGAAGATTACATTGCGTTTAGTTGGTCTTTTTTGTTGCTTTCCTTAAAAGATGCTCATCGTACTTGGAGTTGTAAGTTTCATTGATGAACTGAGCTGTTGATTGATTTTTTTGATCGTAAAGTTTTTGAGGTCCTTACAACCGTTGTTAAATAATCGCTTGTTATATGGGATTCTATTTTGCTGTTACCTTTTTCTCAGTCTTCTTTTTTTATCTGAAGATCTATCCAATTTCCGTCGATATTTTTAATTGTTTGGTTTTATTGTTGTGGGTGATCGGTGTTGACATATACCCTGCTTCATGTATAAGTTTACTGAAATTTTCAACTACTTCATCAACATCATTTTCGTTTTTCAATCTTATATTTAGGTTTATATTTTCGTCGAGCCACGATTGAAAACATTTTATATCAGATTGTGGTGTAAGTATATGTTGATTAGGTGTTTTAAAATTAGCAGTAATGTGCAAATTTATTACAAGCGGTGTGTGATCGGAACTCAATTCATTACAGTTTTGTATTTCTAAGCATTGATTTGATATCCCAAACTAGACAGCGAAATCCAATACTTCAGGAACAGGGACCGAAAATAACAGTTATTTTGATATTTTAAAACAAAAAAAGCATATAGAAGCAAATGTCGGAAAACTGATTCAAGTATACTATATTCATTCTTATGAACTAGTCTATGAAAAATATATTGATTCTTAAAATTTTGTTATTATTTTTTGATTTTTATTTTTTTTAGAAAAAATAACAGTTATTTTCTGCTTTTTATTTTTTCGAGCAAAAATAACAGTTATTTTTAATTTTTATTTTTACAAATAAAAGTTATTTTTTATTTTAATTTTTTCAAGCTAATATTCAATATCAATGCTAATATCAAGTATAATTTAAACATCAGAATTTAGTTTTACTAACATTAGTGCTTTAGTTGCATAGCTTAGTAATAAGAATATTCATCATATTTACTAAATTACTTAAAACTGTTTCGATTGTTTGAAGTAAGCTTGTATCTCCTTGTGGTAAGAAAACTGATTTGAATTTTGGTTGTTGGCATTATTATTATGTTTGTACGTTATTAGATGCTGACTGTCTTTTGATAAAATGTTTTCTTTGCACCAATTGCTTGTATACTAGGGCGGGTCGATTTGTATGGAGGCAAAAAAATCGCTCAAGTGAGAAGGAAAATCATATTCTAGGGATCAAAATAAGAAACTTTGCCCAAGGAACCATACCTCTAAAACGAATCCTGATGTCCCGACTTTTGACCTGTCTGTCTGTCTATCTGTCTGCCATGGGGCAACCCCATTCTCCCTCATGCAATTTATCTGAAACTTGGCCCATAGTCTTGTGACTATAGATTAATTTTGGGGTAGTCACGCAGAGTCACGCATAGTCACGGAGTGATCTAAAAGTTATTTACCCTCATCCGATCGATCTTTTTGAATAACATAACATAGTCAAGGCGTATGATTATTATTTATTAGCAGAGTAGAGGCTACGTATACGTATGAGTGTTAATTTTAATATTAAATCAAACATAGTCAGCCCAATTCTAAACGAAAAATGGTGATTTTTTTTTAATGTTTGTATGGGGAACCCCCAGGGGTTCCAGGGGGTGTGCCACTGGCATGGGTGGGTCGGCCCTCCAAAATTAGTGGGGGTCGATCATACATTTGGACTCGATTGGGGCACTCTAAATGGGTCAAACTGAGACAGACAGACAGACAGGTCAAAGTTGGGACATCAGACATCGTTTTAGAGGTATGGTTAATCGGGCAAAGTTTCTTATTTTGATCCCTAGAATACAATTTTCCTTGTCACTTGGGCGATTTTTTAATCGACCCGCCCTAATGAATATGTACATGCATATCAACATTACATATGTGTATAACCACCACCTGTATCAACTCTTAAAAAGGAAAGTCCCTTTTAAGTAAGCAAAATATTATTGCAAGTTTTTTATCCATTAGTAGATTTCATGCAATAAACAAAGCAGGTCCTAAACTTTTTTTTTATTTTTTGATAATTAATCACAACAACCTGTAAGTAAATAAAATTTATGTTCTGTACATATTGATTTTTGATTGATTTAAAAATTCAGTTTTACGATGGAAAAATCAAAAAATAAAAAAAGGGAGATGAAGAGAAAAATTTATTCTTTAGAAACTAAAATTTCTACTTTGGATCGTCTACATAAAAATTAAAGAGTAGTAGACATTACCAGAATTTATTCTCTGAATGAAGCTACAATAAGAATAAGAAACAATGAAGGCTCCAATAGAAGAAGTGTAGCAGCTGGAATATGTACGAGTATGAGTATAACTTCACATGTAAGAAATGTTTCAATGGAAACTATAGAAAAAGCTTTAATAATATGGCTAGAAGACCTTAACCAAAAACGAATTCCAGTTGATTCAAATGCCATAACAACGAAAGCATTCCCGATTATTGGAACGCCAATAAAAAGGATTGGGTTGCCGCAACATTATTTAATGATTGGTGTTATAATAATTTTGTACCAGATACAAAAAAGTATTTAGAACAAAAAGGGCAGCCTTTTAATGTCCTCCTTTTGTTGGATAATGCTCCAAGCCACCCTCAAAACTTGTATCAGGAGCATGTTGAGATTGCATTTCTACTAAAAAATATAACTTCTTTATTGCAACCACAAGACCAAGGGATAATTTCAACTTTCAACGCACTGTATATTAAGCGTACATTTAGGTATATCTTAGATCAATTAGATGATACATCTCTTTCAATTATTGATGTTTGGAAAAATTTACAATTTTAGATTGTGTTAAGTTTGTACGAATGTCATATTCTGAATTAAAAAAATCAAAATTCCGTAGGTGTTAGAAAGCAGTATGGGCTGATATTGTTGATGCGGAAAAATCTAGTAGTAGTTTTGGAAAATCAATGTTCTCAGATAATTGAGTTGGCTCATACATTAGGAGGAGAAGGTTTCGAAGACTTGGCTGAGGCAGATATTGTTGAATTTATGGTGGACAGCGAATTAAATGAAGATGAATTAATTGAAATGGTCCACACATTAAATGACTACGAAAGTGATCTTGATGAGCAGGAACCAGATTCATTCACATCGCAAGTTGTTCGCGAAGGATTACAGCTAGAAAGAAAATTAGGCAACTATTTTCTACAAAATGTTGAACGAAGCTCTCCGATTTCAACGAAATATCAACAATTGCTTAAGTCAATATGAGGAGGCTTACAAAGATCTTAATAAAAACAAATCACAGTTGCTTATAATAGATTTTACTACAAAAACTCATCAGTGATGATAGTGATTTTTTACCATTCAGTAAAAGAAGGCTTATGATTACAGGTGACGGTGATAATGATAGTAACAGCTGTGAAGCAACCTGAATATTTGAGTATTACTGATAATCATTTTTCTCTACTTTTTTCCTGTTAGTAACAACTTTAAATTTTTTTACATTTTTAATTTTATGAAATATTTTATTTAAGGCGCCAATACATATGTATGTCTTGAGTACATGAATGATTTGATTTTTATGTTTCTTATTATTAATCTGCTATTTATACCCTATACCACTATGTGGTTTGGGTATAATGACTTTGTGCTGCTGTTTGTAACAACCAAAAATATTTGACCTAGACCCATCTTTAATTATACCGATCGAATCAGAATCATTTTTTGAGTTGATTTAACAATGTCCGTCCGTCCGTCCGTCCGTCCGTCTGTGTGTCCATGTAAAGCTTGTAATCAAACTGCAGGTCGCAAATATGAATATATTTTGATGAAATTTGGTATATAAGCTTTTATCGGCCATGGGATGAACGCTATTGAAATTGGTGAGAATCGGTCCATGTTCAGACCTAGCCCCCATACAAATTACCCCTATGAAATCGACTTAAATTGCCATAAGATCCAAATTATCATATGAATCTTAGTCAAATTGGGTTTGTATGTGTTTATTACATCCACTAATCAGTAGTCCAAAAATGATCCCTATGGGACAAAACTTAGTCATAGGCCCCATATAGAGCTGCTTCCCGATCTTCACTTAAATCTATCAAAAAACAAAAATATTGCACTGATTCTTCTCAAATTTTGTTTGTATATATTTTTGCAAAATACAAGAGACCTTAAGGTGCTATTACATGATGTGTTTTTTACATATGTACTGTCAAATTTTCCCACAACAAAAGTTGTACACATCGTGTGATACATATGAAACATTGTTTATGTACAATACATGAGGAAGTCACATGTACATTTTTCAATTAGAACAGGTTCTATTTTTGCATGTCAAACATATGAAAATACAACACTGCTTGTGGCGAAAGAAAAACAGAGTAAATTATAGAGATTAATATTGAAAGAAAAATAAATTGTTTAATATTAATTAACAATTAAAAAATATATTACTTTTTTTTAACAATAAATTTTTGTAGATTCACAAATTAAATTAGCTGTTGTTTACATTTAGAGGTTATGTCATACGGAAATATATATGTACGTGTGATAGCAAAAATTATGAATCGTATGTAAAAGCCAGTTTTGACAGACATGAGGAATTTCATATGGATAAAAAAAGTGACAGTACATATGTAAAAAACACATCATGTAATAGCACCTTTACCAAACATGGTCAGGATCGGTCCATTTTTGGGCCTAGTCCCCATATAGATATAGCATCCGATATGAACTTTTTCATATCTGCAGACAAAAAAATTTATAAAAATCCCACTCAAATTTGGTTTATGCTTATTTTTTATGTCCAGTTAGTTGGGCCTATAGGGTAGGGTCTCTACACGCATGGTATAGGGTATCCTATAGTCGGTCTATACCGACTATAATTTTCTTACTTGTTTTCTAATATAGAAATTTTTCTCTTATTTTACGTTCAATAAATAATAAAATAAATATGTAGTACATATGTAAAAGTGCAAAATTATGGCTCTTTTTCGTTTTACACGGTTTTTCATGCAAAATTTTCATTTTCGCTTTACACGGATTTTTCAGGAACATCTACCGTGTAAAACGGGGAATAGGTGTATATCTTTGACATTAAAACTAACTAGCAGATTCCAGCCGTCGAAATTCGAGCACAAATTCTAAGAAATTTTATTTTTTCATTAAATAAAGACCCTAAAAGTATGCTAATCAATTATAGGCAATTCACAAATCAACACAAAAAACAAACTCATTTATATTACAAACGCTTTAACAAATTTAATAAACATACACATAGTATTGTATAATTTTATGTATATGTTAGTAGCAACTTTAAATGCTATTTACTCAAAATAAAGGAAAAAAATTAAAAATCTGCAAATCTGTAAATCGGCTAAAAAGAAATACCTTTCAAATAATATACGATTGGACAAAATCGGGATAAAACGCTAGAACAAAACATCAGTCACAAGAAATCGCCCAGCCTATTAATATTATAGATATGTATAAAAAAATATATAAAAAGAAAAAATAAAAAAGGCAGCCAGTCTCCAATCCACAGCTGGTTATTTCTTATTGTTTTCTGGATTTTCTCAAAATTTTCTTTTATATTTTTTTTTTTTTTTTTGGTTTAAATTTATTTCACTTTTAGCACTTTTTAAATAGAAATGTCTATATGTTCATTTGTATCCTGATTAAGGGTGTGTTAGAATTTGATATTTTATATATAACACAATTTAAAAATGAGTTATTCTATTTAATTTTAATTTTTAATACGGAGCGACACAAAACACAACTGCTCTTGTTAAAACTTCTTCTTCTTCTTCGATACAACTAAATGACACTAATTTTGTCCCCGGTTTGTGTAAAATGGTGTGATAAATTGGTAATTTGATTGAAAGTATATAATTTACAAGATTTGTAAGGTTTGTAGCCTGTTTTGTGCCCCTTTCAGTTTTTAGCTCTTTGTAATATTACCTCGATATTGTACCTAGGAACGCACTGCGACGTAATCGATGTACGAAAAGGCTTGTGTGTAGATGTGTATACAATGTATACATGTGTATTAGGGTGACAGCGGTTTGTATGAAACAAATTTTTGGTCGAATTTTGAGGTGCCCAAAATTTGAGCCAAATCGGACAATGCTCTCTGGATGAGCGCATTGAGCTCAAAGTTCAAATATGTAAAAATTATCAAAAAAAAAATTTTTTTTCACAAAAATGTTGATATTAATAATTGCGTTTCAATTAAATTAATAAATGAACCATAATCTACAGAAAATTATCTTTCTTATAAAACAAAATAATAAAAAAAAATCTATCGGTTAAAAACATCCAAGTTATATCAAGCTCCCCAGGCGATAAATGCGCCGCAGACCACTTGATTAAGAAAATCGAGCTCACATTTTCAAAGACATTTAAATAATCTACAACAACAACATTTTTGCATTCTCCTGATCCCAAAATGATCTTATGTAAAGTATTTTGCATCTCGTGTATTGTTACGCCGTTTTAAATTAATATCAAAACGGTACGTATTTTTTAGCACTATTTCAAAATCTCCAATTTTACTTTTACAAAAATTTTGTTCAAGAAATTTCCCGAAATCAACGATTGGACTTTAAGATCTTATTAAAAAAATATATGTGATTAAAAATGCCAAATAGGTATCCTATTCTTAATTTGGCGAGGGCAGCGTTTTTATTTCAGCGGATTTGAAGAAACATGTGATTTTTCATACTTTTTCAACTTTTTACATCTTTTTGGTGTTTTCATATTTCAAATATATTTTATCAAAATATTATACTAATTGATATAAGTTCTCAATTTCGTAAATTAAGGTTAAATTGAAATACTATAAACTGTCCCTCTTTAAGGTCAAAATCAAATTTAAGGACATTTAGATTTTTATAAAACAAAATAATATATATTTGTGGAAGGATTTCGATAAGGCTTGTTGGTAATATTTAAATAACTCTAAAAAATAATATTCTTGACTTATTTTCTGAAATTAACCCGTGGGTTCTCGATTTTTTTTTTAATTAAGCCTTGAGTAGTTATGGGTCAGTCAATATCAGTCTATTAAAAAAAACTAAAAATCTTATCTGAAATATAAGGGTAGTTCTAATAATATTATGCTAAACTTGTATTTTTGTGCTATTTGTTACATTTTTTTTCCATATAACAGGTGGTACAAAATTATAGGAAACAGTATTCGAAAAATGCAAATTTACAATCTCTACAAAAAGATACCGATTTATAAGGTTACTTATTTTTGTTTAATTAATTATTTTATTTCTGGATTAAAAAAGTTTTAAAATATTTCATATACAATTCGCGTGTCCCAAAATGTGTCCTAGTTTAAATTTTTTTTTTTCAGAATTATTATATTCATATAAAGGTATATCGAGGGCTTATATTCAAAAAGTGCTATCTACACTTAACAGCAATATTATTTTTTGATTTCAAACTGTTGTCTGATAAAACTGTCAAATACAATATTAATTTTGATATCATACATGATTAGTACGATTATTTCTTAAAAGATATTATGGCAAATCGAACGACAAATACTTTCAGATCTTATTAATAAATTGGTTTTACACGCTCTCTTTAAAATAATTATTGATGCAGATAGCACTTTTTGAATATAAGCCCTCGATAAACAAATTTGTTTATACTGTACTAAATATATAAACTAATTAATCTACATATTTTCATAAAATAACGAATAAATTTGAGGAATTTTATGAATACATTAAATTTGTTTTATTTAAAAAAATTCTGATGAAGAAAATATTTATATATTTTCATAAAGAGTCAATTTGACATCAAGAGTACCCCACGGGTTAATCTCAGATAATAAGTATAGAATATTATTTATAATATTATTAACAAGTTTTATTGAAATCCTTCAACAAAGATACATTATTTCGATATTTTGTTTTAAAAAAATTTAAATCTCCTTAAATTTGACTTTTGACCTTAAAGAGGGACAGTTTATAGTGCTTCAATTTAGCCTTGATTTATAAGATTGCGAACATATATCAAGTAGTATATTTTGACAAAAGATATTTGAAATATGAAAACACCAAAAAGATGTAGCCTGAAAGTTGAAAAAGTTGAAATAAAAACGCTGCCCTCGCCAAATTAAGAATAGGATACCTACAATATTTGGAAGTTTTAATCACATATATTTTGTTAATAAGACCTTGATGTCTTTTTCAACCGTATTGGAGTAGCTGCAATTCTAGGTTGTTGTGTAGCAATGGAACGAATTTTTCTCTGAGCACAAATAAAATCGATCGAAGTATTTTATTTGCTCAGAAATAGGAAACAAAATATCCCAGTTTACCATGAAACGAATTAAATAAGCAAAGGCATAAAGAATTAGGAATATGGAATATTTTATTAGTACAAGTTTTTGGAGATATACAAATGTTGGAAATCTTACCCTTATGAAGGTTGGAAAAACAAGAAGGAACTTAATTTAACGGAAATAGTATCCATGTCATGGCTTCTTTTGATATTTGATCAATAAAGATAATTAAGATAATTAAGCAAAGTGTTTCAATACTTTCATAACATTCAGCTTTTAGTTATGCTTAAATTTTGGGAGTTATGGGATTGCAATGACGATTGAGAACGAAAATCAGTTAGAACTCCTGGCATTAACATTACCGCCCGCCTTGCAGTATAAGTGCAATTAAAACCATGGAAAATTTCATAAGAAGAATGGCATAGATACTTTTTCATGTTGTTAATTACATATAGAAAAAAAATTATAAATATCAATGAAAAAAGGAACTTAAGCTTAATAAGTATTGAACATAATTCATATAGTATAATTCAATTGATATATACATATATACTAGATAAGATTGGATATATTAGATATAAACAAGATTCAATTTGTAAGTGGACAATATATATACATATTCATTAGAACGTTTGTTTTTTTATTTTTTTTATTTTGTTTTGCTAATTCAAATATTTGATAGTGCGTTGTTTTTAATTAATTAGTATTTATGTTTAATAAATTAATTGTCTATATAGAGCATGAACCATACAGTAAGCGAAATAACTATATGTGCATTAGGGGTGTTCTTATTTGTATGGGAAAATTTTAAAAAGTGTTTTTTCTAGTTCGCCGGCACGATTCTTGTTCCCTTCTGTTAAAAAAGTAATCCTGTAAAATTTGGAGTCAATCCGATAATTTTTAGTGGACCCGGAAACGATTTGAAAATTTTCATGGGGTCTATATGGGCAAAATATCCATTTTTAACGAAAGTAGTTACATCAAATGAAATTTCATATTAAAAAATAATTGTATTTTATATATAATAAATTTATTAATCATTACTATTTTATTTATCATGTTATTAAAGTAGCTTTGTTATATGATGGATATTTCATTCGATAAGCCTCAACAACCTGAAGCAACAATTGTTTTTCATCTTCATCATTTGTCAAGATTCTATTATAGTCTTGAATAAACTTAACGCCTCTCTCTGCAATATCATTGACGATAAATAAGTCCTTACATGCGGTCCAACCTTCTTCAAATGCGTATGATGTTTCCCAACTTGAAGGTTCTAACAGTAAAAACTCCATTGGCAAACCAAATTTACTAAATAAACATTTTGTTTTCTCTGACACGAAATCACACAACGAAATATTTTTAAAATCCAATAAATTCGAACACCTTCGACCATTTTCTAATTTTACTACTGGTTCCTTTAATTTGAGGTTTTTAAGCATTTTCTGTTTCTCTTCTATGGGTATTTTCGAATCATAAAAAGCCAGAGCTACTACTTGCTCTGAAATGTACCATAAATGGTTGCTCATTTTTTTAGAATTATTGCTGATATGTCCGTGTCTATTTCAGTATACTTTATGGCATCTTGAATAAAAGTTAAATCTTGAAGCGGTGCGTCTATAGCATTAGTGCATTTGAACCAAACTTTGATATAAAGAGTCACTATAAAAACGCAAATATCGCGTAAACCATTCAATTCCTTCTTCGTTAGTTTGAATTGATCACGGAACATAAATATTTTCAAGGTATATATAGCCTTTGCCATCCAGCGTGCATGGCTAGTTGGTCCAGGCGTTCGGAAATTATACTGCTCTGCACCGACAAACATCAAAGCCAACTGTAGTAATTCTTTATAGTCTTCTCGATTTTGAGATTTAGCCAGTTGAGCATAGCAAAAAGTTTTACAGTGTTCTAGTTCAGCTGCACTTATTTTTTCACAAATGGTCGAATCTTCAATGCCACTTTTGAAAGCTTGTTTATTTATATTTGGCCAAAATTTTCCAAATCTTTCAAAGATGGGAACTTCTGGTGCAGAGGTTGAAGAAAGTTTTGTTTCGAAAACACTTCGCAAAACGACCTCATAAATATGGTGGCGGCAAGGTAGATTGATAAGACTACGGCCAATTTCTTTTTCTAAAAGAACTGCAGCACCTGTTTTTATGCCAGTATTTGTTGACGTTGTATCATATGACAAGCCTTTGACTTGATCAACAATTTTCCATTCACGTAATCTTTCATACACTATATCAGCAATATTTTCACCACTTGAAGATGCTACTTTTGGTGCGCCGAGAAATTTTGATGTGCCGTTGAAACTAACAGAAATTGCGATTCGCTCAACCTTCGTGGGGCCGATCAAGTCTTTCATGAATTTTCCATCAAAATGAGCTACCAGCGATCCAGTTTTACTCACCTATAAATGATGAAAAGATTGTTACAATATCAAAAACCAACTCTTGCTGAAAATCACAATTTACATTTTCAGTGAAATTAGCTGAAATTTCTTCAGATTCCCTTAAACGGTTCTCTTGGCGTAAACGATGAATAGTTGAACGATTGATTGCAAGTTCTTCTACACGTAGTCCAAATGCTTCACCTGCTGCTATGAGAATATGAACTGCCATTCCATCAGACACTTTGGCATTGTCAAGAGCTGCTAGCAACCTTGCTGTTAAAAAATTTTTGCGCCCTCGTTTTTGACCATGATTAATTTTTGAGGTTACATGTGTTTCATCATTATGCATCTCGTTGCTTGATATGTCACTAATATCACCTTCATCATTACACTCCATTAATTGGAAACATCTATAAAATATGAAAAATAAAACATTACAATATTGAAGTTCGTCACCCTTACTTGTGCGGCTCATTTCCTCCTCATGCTTTCTTTTCCTTGCAGCTTCCTTATCTTTTCGTACTTGTGCTCTATTTTCCCGATCCCACAAAACCTTGTCAACACCAGCCATACAACCGGGACGTCCTTTTTTTCTTTGCATTTCAAGAAACTCTCTATCTTCTGCAATCCGAATTTTTTCTAGTGCATCAGCGGCAGCAATATCAAATAAGTCGTCTATACTATTCAAAAATAACTCAGCAGCTTATTTTTGGGAACTCGACCTTTTACCAGGAACTGTTTTCTGAATGATTTTCCATTTGTCGTATAATTTTACAAGCTTTTCAACGCATTTGTGCTCTTCTCGAATAGGTATACGTGCTTGCTGCCAAAATATTTCCACTGCACTAATTGCTAGCTTCGCACCAAGCATCGCAGTCATTTTTACAAACCGCATGTTGTAAAATAAAACTTGCAAGACCTGACGATTAGACGGTAGTTTTGCACCAGTAATTTGATGAGAAACATTTCCAATTAGATCGATTTTCTTCAAATTTTCAATGGCTTTACGCGTTCCAATAACTGAAGCACTCGACATTATTAATTTCTTTTATTATATAACAATAATTAAATAACAAATTAATCTAGAAAAATCTATTATTATTAAATTATTAATTCTTTTCGATTTCACTGATAAGAACTCACTCCACTGCGATCACAAATTACGATTTTAAGTAGAACTATGAACTGTTTGCTTCCAAAGCCACAAATAAAGCGAAAATTAAAAACACAAGAGAAAATGTTCTCGAAAATGTCCCGTTATCAGCAGTATATGCAATTTTTAGTAGCTCAAGAGTACACAATTTCTTGGAATATGTTCTGCGCCAAAAGTAAAGCGTGCGAAAATAAATTTATGTTTTTTTAAGTAGGTAACTGTTATTGCGACTTTAGAGAACTAAACAGTCAATATCATGCATTTGATATTTATTTTTTATAATTTTAAGAGAAGAAAACCAAAAACAGTTATTGTTTCATTTCCTTTTGTGATAGATAAAATAAAGTTCAAAATTAAAATGTAACTACTTTCGTTAAAAATGGATATTTTGCCCATATAGACCCCACGAAAATTTTCAAATCGTTTCCGGGTCCACTAAAAATTATCGGATTGACTCCAAATTTTATAGGATTACATTTTTAACAGAAGGGAACAAGAATCGGGCCGGCGGTTGATAAATTTCAAAAATTTCAAAATAAGAACACCCTTAATGTGCATAGGATGTTTTTACATGTTTAACTCTCCATATTTTAATAATGGAAGTAACGGTAAAATTTAAGTATGCCAAAATGTTGACGATCCTCTTTACATTTTTGTGTTTATTTATATTACTAATTCGCTCTCTCAATAGTAACGTTATTAGCATGTGTTATTTGTTATCACTTTATTGTCAATAGAAATAATTATATGTGCAATATTAAAATTTTATTTTATTTCAATCCTAGTTAACAAAATATATAAAAAAAATTCTTTATTTTTGTGAGCTAATATATAGTATGACCTCCTCTGTTAATTTGCACACTAGTTATCAGTCGTGGCATTGAATCAATAAGGCGGCGCAGGATAGCTTCGTCCAATTCAGCCCATTCTTCTTCAATGGCAGTTTTAAGTGATCTTAAATTGTCAAACTGCTTTCCATTTTTGTAAACTGCGTTAGAAAATATTCCCCATAAATTTTCTATCGGACTTAAATCCGGACTGACCGCAGGCCACTTCAATACGGAGATATTTCTCTCTTCAAAAAATTTTTTTGTGCATTTGTGCATTGTCCTGCTGAAATACCCAACTATCGGCATAATTTGCACCTGCAAATTCAATTTACTCAGACCCAAGAAGTTCTACATATCGTTCAGCGTTCATTTTATTTGAAATAAAGCAAATGTTGCTCTTTCCACGATACCCAAATGCGGCCCACAGCATAACCGAACCTCCTTGAAAGTTGCGTCCACATCGTGTTTGACGGGGAAGCCTTAGGCCCATCAGGGCCATCTAAATTAAATTTTTTCTCATCTGAAAAAATAACGGATTGCCACTCATCGTCCCAAAATTTGTGTGCTTCTGCGAATTCCATTCTAGCAACTTTGTGCTTCTTCGATAGTTTTGGTTTGGGCAATCGTTTTCGATATAGAAGATATTCACTGGTGCTTAATATTTGTTGTACTCTTCTTTTGGTTATATTTAGACTCAATTGATGCTTTATCTGTCCAGCACTCATGCTTTTTGAAGCAGCTAAACGCCGAGTTTCCCTTTTGCCTCTATCGTCAACAGTTGGATTGCGACCATTTCGTTTGGTAGAACCATAATTCATGGGATTTTTCAGATAGTTTGTTATTGTATTTCTATGTCTCTTAATCCTCTCCGATATTGTTTTAATATTTGAGCCAGTTTCATACAAAATTTTAATTTGAATCTGTTCAGATTCACTCAATGTACACCCACGAGGCATATTTCTCTATACCAAATGGTATAATTATAAAAACTCGTTTTAATTACCCTAAAATCATTGTATTTTACCTTTTTTGTTACTTCCACCGTCTAAACACTCACAATTATAATTAAATATATCTCTAAACCTTGCACTTGCACGTTCAAATATCAATGCACATATAATTATTTCTATTGACAATGAAGTGATAACAAAGAACACATGCTAATAACGTTACTATTGAGAGAGCGAATTAGTAATATATATAAATAAACACAAAAATGTAAAGAGAATCGCCAACATTTTGGCATACTTAAATCTTACCGTTACTTCCATTATTAAAATATGGAGAGTTAAACATGTAAAAGCATAGGATGCACATATAGTTATTTCGCTTACTGTAGACGGTCCAACCGAATATGGTACTTTGTGCTGTAGGAAAACCAGTTTTAGAAATGACTCCTTCGCAAATAACCTTAGGATAAAGATCGACACCAATGATTATGTCAATACCTGCAGTTTCATAGAATTTTGAATCAGCGAGAAACAGATTTCTAAAATTCTTTTTAAAGGCTTCTGGTAAGGATTGAGCCGGGGTCTTGAGGGTGAGACGATTATCCACACGAAACGTTCCATCAATTTTGGAATTAGAATCAAACCTTGATTTTAGGGTCAATGGACAAATAGTCTCATCTTGGAGAGTCAATGTCGTGAGGTCAAGTTTTTCGACGAACTTCTTAGAAATTCTGCTAATCGAAGAGCCCGAATCCAAGAGACAACGTGCATGTGAAGTTGTTGTGTCTATTTTGATTAAAACAGCTGGAAGAAGAATAACGCTATTTTGACGCAAAATAGAAGTTAATAAGGATGAGTTGGATGTAGAATTTTGATGCGAACGAGATAACGATGGCGATGGCTTTATTTCGTTAATTAGTCTCGGATGAATATGCAGAAGAGTATGATGAAAGCAGGTTCCTTGAGAATGGTCATGAGCAAGGCAGTTTGAGCAGTATTTATGTGTCCGCACAGCGCGTATGCGATTGGTAATATTCATGGCTAAGAATCTCCTACAAGTTTTCAGAGGATGAGGACGTTTACAAATTCGGCACAAAAACGAATTTTATTTTGATGGAAGATTAACACTTGGTTTACGACGTCGATTTTGCTGATGGTTGCTGGTTTTATTGTTATTTTTAGGCATGATGAGCTGGAAAAAAAAAGAGGGATATCAAAATGTAGAATAAACGAAGGCATTTAGAATTATTCAGTGCATAAGACTATCAGTTATGTTATCGGCCTTTTAATTTTCCCTTTTTGAGTACAGACAACACGAACACGATTATTTGAACCGGAATAAACCTTTTCAATTCTGCCAAGACGCCGGGAATTTGGTGGGAGATTTTCATTTCTAATCACCACTAATGTATTTTCCTTCATATTTTCTTCCGGGTTTCTCCACTTTACACGTTTCTGTAATTCTTTAAGGTACTCATTTTGCCAACGAGTACAAAAGTTTTGGTGGACAAGTTTAAGCCTTTGCCAACGGTTGGTCTATGGGAGCTAAGATTGGAGTACCAATGAGGAAATGACCAGGAGTTATGGCTGATAAATCTGAAGGATCTTGGGACATAGAGGAGATAGAGGTCGAGAATTCAAACATGCTTCGATCTTGGACAATAACGTGGAAAACTCTTCGAAAGTATATTTAAATCCGCCGGAAATCTTGCGAAAATGAAGCTTAAAACTTTTCACTCCAGCTTCCCACAGCCCACCCATATGGGGAGCACCGGGAGGGATAAAATGCCAAGTGATGTTTTGGTGACCATAGTTTGCGGTTATAGCTTAATGGGAAGTTTGGATAAACTCTTTAGCGAGAACTTTGGAGGCCCCAACAAAAGTAGTACCATTATCGGAATGCAAATGCAGGGAACAACCTCGACGAGACACAAAACGATTAAAAGCAGCTAGAAAAGCAGGGGTAGAAAGATCCGACGTAGCTTCTAGGTGTATCGCTTTTGTGGAAAAGCAAACGAATACACACACGTATCCTTTTGTTATGCGGCAAGCTCTACCTGTGTAACTTTTGATGTCGAAAGGGCCTGCAAAGTCTAAACCAGTGTGGGTGAATGGACGGATGATTTCAGCTCTTTCTGGTAGTAATGCAGCCATTATCTGCTTTTGACATTTTCTCTTATATATAATGCAAGGCTTACATTTATCAATTATCGTTTTTATTAAATTTTGCACTTTCGGGATCCAAAATTGGGTTCGAATAAATCGGAGAACAAGTTGATAACGTTATATCGTGTATAAACTTAACGTAAAGGCGAGTAAATTGACAATTGTAAGGCATTATTATTGGATGTCTTTCGTTATATGAAAGTCCAGGAGCTGATTCAAGTCTACCACAGGAGCGTAGTAAACCTTCGGGATCGAGAAATGGATTAAGATTCAGGATTGAGCTAGAGGAGGCTATTGACTGTCTGAAGGATAATGCTTTGTATTCATTCGGGTAAAAAGCTTTTTGGCACATTGAAATAAGCCTATCGCGTACGGCCACAATTTCGGAGCTTGTTACAATGTTCGATTGCTTGAAAAAGTTGGAACGAAAATTTGGATGTGTACGAAAATAAAATCTGAATACATAGGCCATGACTCGAAGTGCTTTTGGAAAAGAAGAAAATCGTTCTAACACATCTTCGAAATTCAGAAAGAATGAAAAATAAGTTATAGTGGATTTCTTTTCGAGATGAGTTTCAGGAAATATTTTGAATTCATGATTCAACATATTAGAATTAGGCTCTTTAAGCCAATTTGGACCATGCCACCAAAGCAAATTGTCTATAATTTCTTGTGGAAAAAGTCCTCGACTGGCTAAGTCCCCAGGATTATCCTCAGAACAAACATGATGCCAATGTGACGGGTCTATAATCTGAATTATCTTTGAAATCCTGTTTGCAACAAAGGTCAACCAAAAACATGGTGGTTAGCTAGCCAGGAGAGAACGATTGTAGAATCGGTCCAGCAGAAAATGGAATATTTTTCGACATCTAATCGCGGAATGATATTGTCAATCATTTCGGCTAATATAACAGCTCCGCAAAGCTCTAATCGCGGAATAGAAAGAGTTTTTACAGGTGCTACCTTTGTTTTAGAGGATACTAAATGAGTGGATGTAGAGTTACCATTTGCTATTCGAATATAAATTGCTGCAGCGTATGCTTTTTCGGAGGCATCGCAGAATCCATGGAATTGAATATCAGCATTCGGAGTAAAATCAATCCACCGAGGAATTTGGATTTCATGGATAGCTGAATAATTTGCTTGAAATATTTTCCATTGAGAAAGGGGCTCTGGAGAAAGGACTTCATCCCAATCAGTGCCTTCAATCCATATTTTCTGCACAAGACTTTTGGCAATAATGATACAAGGAGATAGCCATCCAGCAGAATCAAAAAGCTTAGCGATTTGCGATAAGACTTCTCGCTTCGTAAATCTCGATGACTCGTAGAAAGGCTTCGTCGTGAAGTAAAAGGAATCTGATCTAGCATTCCAACGGATGCCTAAAGTTTTCGCTGTACTACTGTCGTCAAAATCAAGAAAGTCTTTGTTTAGCAAATGATCTGCTGGGAAATCTTTTAGGATATCTTTAGAATTTGCTGTCCATTTTCTCAATATAAATCCAGCTGATTTCAGTGCAAGTATTAACTAATTTTTAGCTTTTATAGTTTCTGAAATCGAATGAGCACCAGCAAGTGCATCATCGACGTACATATAGTTTCGGAGAATATTACTAGCAATTGGATAGGTAGATTCTACATCTTTAGCTAGTTGGAGAATAGTTCTGATAGCTAAATATGAGCGCAATTGTCTCCAATGGTAACAGTTTTTAGCTCATAATCTTGGATTATGTCATCTTGATTATTTCGGAATAACATTCTTTGAAACGGAGTCAGCATTGAACACATAGCGAAAGAAACGCCATTTAAGGATCAATAGCGTTAAGTCAGTTTGAAGAATTGGACCTACATGAAGTACATCATTGAGACTTAGCCCATTAGAAGAGACAGAAGATGCATTAAATACTACACGTACCTTCCTGGTTTTATAACCGCGTGGTGAGGCAAATAATAAAACGATGATGTGAATTTAGGATCAGTTACTTTAAACATATGATTTAATTGAAGATATTCTCCAACAACATCATCATATTCTTGTTTAAAACCCGGAGTTCGAATTAACCTTGCTTCATTTCTATAAAATTGTACCATAGCGCTACTTCTAGACCGACCGAGATTTAATCTTTCAGGAAAGCTTTCTTTGAATGGAAGGGCAACAACATATCTACCTTCTTCATTTCTCCTTGTGGTTTTCATGTAGAGATCTTCACAAAATTTGTCGGATGGGGTCTGAAAGTTCTTCGGTGGAAGATTCTCTACCTCCCAAAAACGTGAAATCTCTTTAGACAAAGATATTTCACAAAAATATGAAGATATTGCTGGATTAGAAATTGAAGTATTAAGTGAAACTGGACCAGTAAGAATCCACCCAAAAATGGATTTCTTGTGCCATTAAAGACCCACAAACTTCATGTTTAATTCCAGGAAGTATGATTGAGGGTAACATGTCGCCTCCAATCAGGATATCGATCTTTGAACGTTTATATAATTGTGGATCAGCGAGCTGAATTTGCGGCAGGTTCGAAAAGGATGATGTTTCGAGAGGATGGGATGGAAGATTGCCTGCTAAGTTCGGAACAACTAATGCAAAAATTTCGACATTATTGTCGATTGGAGAACTAAGCACAAAGGAGCATTCCCGTTGTACCTTGGCAGAAATTGTATTATTCAAGCCTGAAATCTGAGCACTTGTACGTTTGAAAGGTAATTTTAGAAGATTGAATAGACGTTCGGATATAAAGGTCCCTTCAGATCCTGAAACTAATTGTGCTCTAGCTCTGTATTTTAAGTTCAAGTGACACACATTGACTAAAGCCGTACCTAGCAATACTCCCCTACAATTAGTAGCAGAACACGATTGGACGATCCCAGCTCCAGAAGTGGACTGTATTAAATTGGAATCAGATGAAAATGGAGCTGAGTGTGGATTTAGAATAGAATAAGGGCTTTTAACATATGAAGTAGGGCTTTTAATATATGAAGTTGAAGTAGAGCTGTTAGAATCTTTGTGAAGAAGGGTGTTGCGACGTTTGTGACACTGATAACAACTGTATTTGCTGTTACAATTTTTGCTGGAATGAGTTTTCGAAAAACAATTTAAGCATAAATTTTGCTTCTTTATCTCATTGTATCTCTGATTGTAATCCATTTCCAAGAAAAGGGGGCATTTCCGTATGATATGGGATTCTTTAGGATATAATGAACATCGTGGACCTGAAACGTTGTTTTGGAAATAGTTTATCTTTTTGGAAGGGTTGGAAAATTTATTAAAATTTTTAGATTTAGATTCAGTTGTCTGTATACTTGATAAGCTACGAATTTCAGAAACTGATTCTAAAGTTCTGTAGCGATTAGTCAGGAACGAATCCATATCAGCCCATTTTGGAATGGAGGTTTTGTCATTAAGCCCCTGTTCCCATAGGTTAAGGGTACTGTCAGGAAGGCGATTTGAACATAGAAATACAAAAATTGGATCCCAACTTTAAACATCGATACCATACAGTTGAAGTGTAGAAATACAAGAGTTGACATCACGTTGAATGTCTTTTATGGCTTGACCCGATTCGGAAATTATATTTGAAATAGTGAACAATCTCTTTAGTTGGCCATTGATGAGCAGCCTACGATTTTCAAACCGAGTGCAAAGGTTGGTCCACGCTAAATGAAAACCTTGATTGGTTAGTGGGGTTTTCCGGACTATATTCCGCGCTCAACCATTGGTATTGTTGGTCAAATGGAAAAGTTTTTCTACCGGACCTAATTTGGAATTGTTTATATAGATTGCAGTGAACAGGTCACGAAAAGTAGGCAAGGATAGATAATCCCCATTGAAGACCTCAATGTCACATGGGGGCAGGTGAAAGCTGTATGAATTTGAGCTTGTATTATTATCTGGAAAAGAAGCCGAAGTACCTACAATTGGAGGAACTGAAAAATTATATTTCGGAGGGGTTTCGGAACGTTTGGTATCATAAAGTTCAGATAACTTGGCAAGACAATTGCAGTAAGTTATGTAAGTACTTTTGAATTTGACCTTAAAAGGCTCCAAATCTAAATTTTCCTTGCCCTCTTCATCATTTTCTACCTCGAAAAGCATCTTTTCATATGCGGATTTAATTCGTGACCACATGGTCTTGATTTCGGATCTATGCATGTCAATAGCATGAAGAGTAGAAACTGGATATTGATTATCATTCACATCGGAATCAAAATCAACTAAGCTATCAGCCAGACGGATAAAATGGTCAAAAGACATTGCTGAAATAACGATCGGTGAAATATGATTATGACCGTAGAAAACTCTATAAAATTTGATGAAAGACCGTAGAAAATTTGAAAAAAAAATGTATGTCGATATTGCAGTGAAACCAAGTATGAAATTATCTATTCAGTCCCTTACGAAAAGGATAAACAAATTTGTTCAAAATGTTTTAAAAACAAAAACAATGGTTTTAATCAGCTTTTCAAGATAAATAAATAATGATGCAAATAATTGAAAAACAGTTATAATGACTGAACACTTTTCGAATATGTAATTGTGGACCAAATATTAAAAAATGTAACGGATAAATCGCGTGCAGCTTCAGAGAAAAATGTTGATATGAATAGACAGTAAATTGCAGTACACAAGATACTAAATATTCCATCAACTAATTTAGAAATAAAGTAACCAATAAATAAATTAGCCGGAAACTAATAATTGATACGTATTAAATGTAGATGGCAATTCAACCGATTTGCGATGACTTGTGGATTAAAATTTTAAAATTTAAATTAAAGATTTCGTGTCCCATTTATCATTTCAAAAGACAATGCATGAATTATTTATAATTCATTTATCTTTTGAATTATTTATAATTTATTAATATTAATTTTTTTTTTTTTTTTTTTTGATTAATTTATAAAATGTTAGCTAGGTTATCATAAATAGAAATATGATTTCTTTTAATGAACAAAAAAAAATTTTTTTTTTTTTTAAGATATACTTTCGTTTAAATAGTGTTTAATTGAACAGTTTGTAGGATTATATGATAAACTGGAATGAAACACAATAATTAAGAGAAAGTAGCTTTTGTGTACAGGATAGATCGAAGTATATGAAAGGAGAATAATATAATTAAACCGTAGTTAGGAGGTTAAGGAGACTAAGTGTAAGAGAACGTAACTATATTTGCGTAAATGTGGAGGAGAAATCTAATAAAGAGCTCTAAGTTCAATTAGATCAAGTGTAAGAGCATATTACTAACCTTGCACAAGTGTGAAGGAGAAATCAAATTAAGATGTTTGTGATTAAAATGTGTTACGTTGATAAGTTTAGAAATTAAGAGATTTGAGTTTCATTAGAACAAGTGTAGGAGATTTAAATAACCTTGTGTAATTTTGGAGGGGAAATGCAATTAAGAGATTATTATTTTTTCGTACAATTATTTTCTAAACTGTGTAATGTTGGGAAGTAAATAAATTAAGAGATTCGAGTTTAAGAAAAAATTATATTATAAGAATAATGCTGTAAAAATCAGAGAAATGATCATACATGCATACATTCACTTGACATGTGGGAAATCTCGAAAAACAATAGGACACATATATATGCTCTCAATTTTATAGGCTATTCTAATAAATTTATTTTTATTTAAAACTTAAATTGATTTTCCGAAATTTGGAATATATTATGTCCTGTGGTTCCCATTTAGAGCAAAGGGCCACAGTTTGGAACATAGAAAATGGAAAAAACTGTATGGAACTCACCAGATGATGGTATTTTAATTTTACAATTTTATTTCTTCTTTTCCTTTATACGTATAATTTTTGGGCCCTTCTCTTTTCTTTTTCTCAAAATTTGTATTATCTTTTCCTTATTTTTTTTTATTTAGAACGACAAATCTCTCACTTTTAGAAATAAATTAGTTTATGATGGTTACAACGTGGTGTAACAATTAAACACAATGAAATGAATAGAACTAAACTAATTTGCACTAACAAACGCAATATGAATAAGCAAACAAAAAAAAATGAAACAAACGAACCTGTTTTTTTAGTGGTTGCTTTATGTGATGATCTCCAAAATTTTAAGGTTACCAGTCTCAGAGAATGTTTGTTGTTTCGACACAAATTATCCGGTTCCATGGGATCAATGTTTCAACCGTATTGGAGTAGCTGCAATTCTAAGTTGTTGTGTAGAAATGGAACGAATTATTCTCTGAGCACAAATAAAATCGATCGAAGTATTTTATTTGCTCAGAAATAGGAAACAAAATATCCCAGTTTATCATGAAACGAATGAAATAAGCAGAGGCATAAAGAATTAGGAATATGGAATATTTTATTAGTACAAGTTTTTGGAGATATACAAATGTTGGAAATCTTACCCTTATGAAGGTTGGAAAAACAAGAAGGAACTTAATTTAACGGAAATAGTATCCATGTCATGGCTTCTTTTGACATTTGATCAATAAACATAATTAAGATAATTAAGCAAAGTGTTTCAATACCTTCATAACATTCAGCTTTTAGTTATGCTTAAATTTTGGGAGTAATGGGATTGCAATGACGATTGAGAACGAAAATCAGTTAGAACTTCTGACATTAACAATGTCCAATCTTTAATTTCTAAAAGTTTATTGAACAAAATTTTTGAAAAAGTAAAATTGGAGATTTTTAAATAGTGCTAAAAAATACGTACCGTTTTGACATTAATTTAGAGCGGCATAACAATAGGCGAGATGCAAAATGCTTTACATATGATTATTTAGGAATCAAGAGAATGCAAAAATGTTGTTGTTGTGAATTATTTCAATGTCTTTAAAAATGGGAGCTCGATTTTCTTAATCAAGTGGTCTGCGGCGCATTTATTGCCTGGGGAACTTGATATAACTTGGTAGTTTTTCAACCGATAATAGATTTTGTTGTTTTATTGGAAAGATAATTTACTTTAGATTATGGTCTATTAACTGATATAATTGAAACGCGATTATTAATATCAAAATTTTGGTGAAAAATAATTTTTTAAATAATTTTTACATATAAATACATATTTGAACTTTGAACTCAATGCGCGTCCAGAAAGCATTGAAATTTAAAAAAGAAAAACAAGTAAGAAGTCGGTCTAGACCGACTATACGATACCCTATACCGTGGGTTAGAGACCCTATCTCTTCGGTCCAACTAACTGGATATAGAAAATAAGCATAAACCAAATTTGAGTGGCATTTTTATTAATTTTTTGGCTGCAGATATGAAAGAGTTCATATCGGGTGCTATGCTTATATAGGGACTAGGTCGAAAAATGGACCGATCCTGACCGATCTGTGCAATATTTTTGTTTTTTGATAGATTTAAGTGAAGATCGGGAAGCAGCTCTATATGGGGTTATGACTAAGAAAAACCCTATGGAGATTATTTTTTGACTACTGATTAATGGATATAATAGACACCTACAAACCGATTTAATAGGGGTCATTTGTATGGGGACTAGGTCGTCAAAATATATTTATATATGTGACCTGTAGTTTGATTACAAGGTTTGTATGGTCACACAGACGGACGGACATCGCTAAGTCGGCTCAGAAAGTGATTCTGAGTCGATCGGTATAATAAATGATGGGTCTAGGTCAAATATTTTTGGTAGTTAGAAACATCAGCACAAAGTCATTATACCCAAACCACATAGTGGTATAGGGTAAAATTGGCCGTCACCCTAATGTGTATGCATGGTGTCATTTGTACCATTTCGATTAAAAAAGTATTTTGAAGACTCAGAGACTTCGATCAATATAATACAAAGAAATGATATTTGGAAGAATTAAATACCACGAATTACTGCAGTCCAATCAAATCTGAATTTGAAAAGGAAACTCATGATACCATGAAATTTGAAGTCAGTGATATCAGAGCCCGAAACGCGAAACCTAAAGCCATTGGAATTAGAGGCAATGGATTTGGATTATCACCGCTACATCCAAGAATACGATATATGTAACACATACAGAATATCAGTTACGATTTGAATTTCGAACCTACAGGATCAATAATAAACATCGACACCAACAAGAAGTTAGGAAGTTTAAAAAATAAATATTTTTAAGATGAATATCAGAAATTTGGGTTGATTACAGATCAACCAAACAAGGCATAACGATGATAGGAATACAGCAAGCATCTTTTCAGACCCCGAAACAGCATCTGACATAACCGAAGTTGATGTAAATCTTTTTTCAATATTTAAAACAATCATCGAAGTGCAGTCAACAAAATGACGCTACAAAATTTGGTGATTATGCCAAGGTAACTGAAAGAAATTACACAACAAATACACATAGAAAAATATGTCTCCATAAAATCCTTTATCATGGAGAAGATGCCATTAAATACACATAGTTTAGTACCACTTTGAGATTTCTCACAAAAGAAGGAATAAGGATTACAGACTTCATAGACAGCACAATACTATAAAAAATATTACGTACTGTTACAATTGATATGTTTAATATATTATTGGCAACGTCAGATCCATTCATTTCTAGCATTCGAAATAAGTGGAAAGTAGAACATCTAGACTTAGATGAAGAACATAAGGTCTGCTACTGGACAGAAATAATACAGAACTGAATGTTGAATATTTGGAAGCTATATTTCAACTAAATGAATAATTATTATAATTTAATTTGACCATTTACTAATAAAAATCTAAAAAACTTCCTTACAATAAATATTTTCGATTGATTAATCTGTTCTAAAACTTATTCCAGGTATTTTTAAAAGGTTTATTTATCCAACAAAACACACTTCTTCATGCAAAATACTAAAAACATTTAAAAGTTAAATTTTGACCTTGAATTCCTCAATAAGTACTACACCGATTTTAATTAATTGAATTAGAAAAAATCATGTGAGTCCGATCACAAGGGAGATGTGTAAACATCTAATAATTAAAGAAAACATCAACATCATATTTTCCAGTGCATAAAAAATAAGTCGATTATGCTGTTTTCTGAAATTCAATTGATGTTTTCTGAAATGCAATTGATGTTTTCTGAAATTCAATTGATGTTTTCTGAAATACAATTAATGTTCTCAGCAATTCAAATAATGCTTTTTGAAATTCAATTTATGTTTTCTGAAATTCTATTTATGTTTTCTGAAATTCAAATGATGTTTTCTGAAATACAATTGATGTTTCCTGAAATACAATTGATGTTTTCTGAAATTCTATTGATGTTTTCTGAAATTCAATTGATGTTTTCTTAAACTCGAATGATGTTTTCTGAAATTATATTGATGTTTTCTGAAATTCTATTTATGTTTTCTGAAATTCAAATGATGTTTTCTGAAATTATATTGATGTTTTCTGAAATTCTATTTATGTTTTCTGAAATTCAATTGATGTTTTCTGAAATACAATTGATGTTTTCTGAAATACAATTGATGTTTTCTGAAATTCTATTGACGTTTTCTGAAATTCTATTTATGTTTTCTGAAATTCAAATGATGTTTTCTGAAATACAATTGATGTTTTCTGAAATTCAATTGAAATTCAATTGATGTTTTCTGAAACTCGAATGATGTTTTCTGAAATTATATTGATGTTTTCTGAAATTCTATTTATATTTTCTGAAATTCAAATGATGTTTTCTGAAACTCGAATGATGTTTTCTGAAATTATATTGATGTTTTCTGAAATTCTATTTATGTGTTCTGAAATTCAATTGATGTTTTCTGAAACTCGAATGATGTTTTCTGAAATTATATTGATGTTTTCTGAAATTCTATTTATGTTTTCTGAAATTCAAATGATGTTTTCTGAAACTCGAATGATGTTTTCTGAAATTATATTGATGTTTTCTGAAATTCTATTTATGTTTTCTGAAATTCAAATGATGTTTTCTGAAATTATATTGATGGATTCTGAAATACAATTGATGTTTTCTGAAATTCTATTTATGTTTTCTGAAATTCAAATGATGTTTTCTGAAATTTTATTGATGTTTTCTGAAATACAGTTTATGTTTTTCTGAAATTCTATTGATGTTTTCTGAAATACAAATGATGTTTTCTGAAATTATATTGATGGTTTCTGAAATTCAATTGATGTTTTCTGAAATTATATTGATGTTTTCTGAAATTCTATTTATGTTTTCTGAAATTCAAATGATGTTTTCTGAAATTATATTGATGGTTTCTGAAATACAATTGATGTTTTCTGAAATTATATTGATGTTTTCTGAAATTCTATTTATGTTTTCTGAAATTCAAATGATGTTTTCTGAAATTATATTGATGGTTTCTGAAATACAATTGATGTTTTCTGAAATTCTATTGATGCTTTCTGAAATTCAATTGATGTTTTCTGAAACTCGAATGATGTTTTCTGAAATTATATTGATGTTTTCTGAAATTCTATTTATGTTTTCTGAAATTCAAATGATGTTTTCTGAAATTATATTGATGGTTTCTGAAATACAATTGATGTTTTCTGAAATTATATTGATGTTTTCTGAAATTCTATTTATGTTTTCTGAAATTCAATTGATGTTTTCTGAAACTCGAATGATGTTCTCTAAAATTATATTGATGTTTTCTGAAATTTTATTGATGCTTTCTGAAATTCAATTGATGTTTTCTGAAACTCGAATGATGTTTTCTGAAATTATATTGATGTTTTCTGAAATTCTATTTATGTTTTCTGAAATTCAAATGATGTTTTCTGAAATTCTATTGATGTTTTCTGAAATTCTATTTATGTTTTCTGAAATTCAAATGATGTTTTCTGAAATTACATTGATGGTTTCTGAAGTACAATTGATGTTTTCTGAAATTCTATTGATGCTTTCTGAAATTCAATTGATTTTTTCTGAAACTCGAATGATGTTTTCTGAAATTATATTGATGTTTTCTGAAATTCTATTTATGTTTTCTGAAATTCAAATGATGTTTTCTGAAATTATATTGCTGGTTTCTGAAATACAATTGATGTTTTCTGAAATTTTATTGATGTGTTCTGAAATTCAATTGATGTTTTCTGAAACTCGAATGATGTTTTCTGAAATTATATTGATGTTTTCTGAAATTCTATTTATGTTTTCTGAAATTCAAGTGATGTTTTCTGAAATTCTATTGATGTTGTCTGAAATTCAATTGATGTTTTCTGAAACTCGAATGATGTTCTCTGAAGTTATATTGATGTTTTCTGAAATTCTATTTATGTTTTCTGAAATTCAAATGATGTTTTCTGAAATTATATTAAGGTTTTCTGAAATTCTATTTATGTTTTCTGAAATTCAAATGATGTTTTCTGAAATTATATTGATGGTTTCTGAAATACAATTGATGTTTTCTGAAATTCTATTTATGTTTTCTGAAATTCAATTGATGTTTTCTGAAACTCGAATGATGTATTCTGAAATTATATTGATGTTTTCTGAAATTCTATTTATGTTTTCTGAAATTCAAGTGATGTTTTCTGAAATTCTATTGATGTTTTCTGAAATTCAATTGATGTTTTCTGAAACTCGAATGATGTTTTCTGAAATTATATTGATGTTTTCTGAAATTCTATTTATGTTTTCTGAAATTCAAATGATGTTTTCTGAAATTATATTGATGGTTTCTGAAATACAATTGATGTTTTTTGAAAGACAATTGGAAAATGTTTAGAAAAGAACATATCATAATTTTTCACCAATACAATCATAAGTCACACAGCGTTATCTGCTTCAGCTCACACGGATATGAGTTACGCTGTTTTTGTGATTGTATTGTGAAATAGAAATTTACCCCCCTGCGCGTATAGATGTTTACACACAAAAAATATCTGAAAAAATGACGGTAAACAAAAAAAAAATATATGTGTGTCCGATCACAGGGGAGATGTGTAAACATCTACTAATTAAAAATTTTTTTATGTCGCTTTTTTTTAAATCAAATCGAAAGCGTCATCATCTATGTATCACTTACATATATCAAACAACTGCAGGGTCTCTGGTTATACTTGTGGGATGGTTGAATAATGTATATGTTATACATTTATATTGTGAAATTTTTAATAGTTTACAGCAAAGGGTTGTTGAATTAGCTGAAACAATTTTGTATCATAATTTTTTCACCAATACAATCATAAGGCACACCGATTTGTCTTACGGCTCACATGTTACGCTGTTTTTGTGATTGTATTGTAAAATAGAAATTTACCCCCCTGCGCGTATAGATCTTTACACATAAAAAAACGTTTAGTTTTTCAATAATTCGATTATTACCGAGGTTTGAAAACTCTAAATTAAAAAAAAAATATTTTTGTAATATGTTTTACTGTTTACCCTGTACAAACTTTGCAATATATTTGTTTGAAAGTTTAGTTGACATTTTAATGGTACAAATGACGCTTGATACATTTAAATATTAATATGCAGATATAAATTTTATTTATTTACATTTCTCTAATCCCTCTAGACTCGAATGTATATTATGGTTCCACTTAGCAACACGAAATAACAGAACGTAATGTCTTTTTCGACGTTAATATTCAGCACATTGAGTGGATATGGAGTCTGCAATTATCGTAATCAAAGTAAGTAGACGATTTAGTTATCGTGAAGAATTTCGTCCACTTATTATTTGGCTTGTACTATTTTTTTTTTCTTAAATAAAAAAAATCGTTACACTTAAATATATTAACACTTCATCTTTTAATGTTGAATCCTCCAAAATCGTTAAATAGCTTTTACCCTAATTTGTGAACAGACATAATTATTTGTGTACACACAAATGTATTTACGCCGTGAGGAGGTACAGTTCTTAATCATATGAAGAGATAAACGATAATAAATAAATAATGATGATGATAACAAAGAAGTTTTTGAACAAATTAATATTAAAATGTTCATTAGATCCAGTCTCTTTATTCCTCTTCATATAACTACATTAAGCAGCAAGCATTATGATGTCTACAAGAATTCATTTGCAATAGTTTTAATTATAATGAAAGTTAATTAATCGACACCATAATAAAAAAGTGATTGCATCGGTTTGAAAGTAATAAAAATGTTTTTGACAATCTTTAAAAATGATGGAATTTTTCATATAGATTATAGACGGCAATTATGGGTCTCACTTAGTGGTTTGTAGAAGTCAAAACTTTAATGCGAGTACAATCATTTTAAAAAGAAAATTTTATTTAATTTATTACCTTAGTAACTCTTATTTCACTATCACATGGTATTGGACTTGGGTGGCTATCACCAATGCTGATGAAATTACAATCGCCCAGCGAAACTCCACTTGACTTCGTAATAGATGTTCAAGAATCCTCATGGATCGGTGCTACGCTTTGTATAGGTGGTGTTCTGGGAAATTTCATATTTATTTCCATATTAGACCGTTTTGGCCGTAAAATCGCTATTTATGGATTAGCTTTCCCACACATGGTAAGTTCGTACTAAGTGGTTCTCACTCTATATGCTGCTAACAAAAGACTGCGCACAGAAAAATATTCATTATGGCTATCGAATTCCTATTGACACAATCGTAACAATTCGGTTGGCAAATATTTTTTCTTTGTGTACCAATTACGGCAACCTAAATCAATTTCCAAGGGACACACTTTGCACTAACAAATTCGTCGCATTATCCAAATCAGCTATCGCAGGCTGTTGGGAATGCAAAGCAAAACGATTGTGATTGTGTCTTGTTCCAAAGGCTGCAGTTGTATCGCGTCCAATTTATTGCTTACAACTAATCTATTGCTAGTTTATATTTTCTTAATACAAATTTTTATTTATTTTTATTTTTTCGTCTTAATGAAGGCACTTTGGTTAACTTTATACTTTGCCCAATCGATTGAATTTCTGTATGCTGCTCGGATATGCGGTGGTCTTACTGGTGGTGGAATATACGTGGTGCTACCAATTTTCCTTAGTGAAATTAGCGATCCATCGTTAGTATTTAATGAGAAATAAATGCCAACAGTTAACAGTTTATAGACATTATAATGAAAATACGGTTAGTGTATTTCAGATTTATGACAAATTTTCTATTGCACAGTATTCTTAAAATATTAATTTTCAGAAATTATTATTTGAAATATTATTTGCCAGTTTTATGAGTGATTTCGCTGTATTAAGTTCATTGTCTTTAATTTACAATTTGATGAAGCAAATGCATCGCAAGAACAAGTTCAAATGTTTTTCGATAAAATTCAACTAATTAATTTAACAGAACGAAGTATAGAGGTTTTTATTTTTTTCAGAATATTTTTTTACATATTTTTGAAAAAAAAAAATAACAGGATATCCAACTTTTTATTACTTATAATACATTCAGTTAATAAAAATTACAAAATTTTTTGTGTGCTTTATTGAGAAAAATAAGTCATTTAAAATAACTAGTCCTTTAACATAACTATTATTAGGGTAAAATCAAGGTTCAGAAAATACACACATCAAACACACTATGTTCTGTTCTAAAGCAGCCAACACATATTTTTATTTTCATATCAATCATGTGTGTTTCTTAATTTTGTACGGTGTCGAACACAATCATGACTGTGTTACGTTTTAATATTTCTTTATGCAAACGAACATGTTTCTTGCACGTCTACTGCTTAAAAAAACAGAACATGTTCTTGATCGCGTACATATAAAAATTAAAACATTATCCACTCGCGATCGGAAAAATCTTACACCCGTATAATAACTGCAACAATTGTTTCAACCAAATTTATTTTAAAAAATCTAAAATAATTCATTAGCCGTTATAAAAAAAAAAAGATAATAAAAATAAAAATAATAAAAATAAAAAGGTAGTAATAAAATAGAAAATAGAGAAATTTTATATGTTGTTTATGACTTAATTTCGGTTTTTTTTTATATAATTTTTTAATTATTTTTTTTTTTTATTATCTTTATTATAATTAATTTTATTTTTTTAAAACTGCTAATGAATTATTTTAGATTTTTTTAATAAATATGGTTAAAAAAATTGTCGTTTTTATAGGGTTGTATCAGATTTTTTGGATCGCGAGTCGATAATGTTTTAATTTTTAGATGTACGCATTCTAGAACATTTTCTGTTTTTTTTAGCAGTACACGTGCAAGAAGACGAACTTGAAATAAAGCTACACTCGAATCTGTGTGGTTTATGTGTATTCGAAACAAAAAATACGTGACAGAGACATGTTCGTGTACATAACGAAATATTAAAACCAAACACAGTCATGATTGTGTTCGGCACCGTAGAAAATTTAGAAACACAGATAATTGATATCAAAATAAAAATATGTGTTTGTTGGTCTGAGCCATGTTTGTTTACATATATGTACGAGTTTTTTATTCAGTGTGTGTTTTTTTCTGAACTCTGGGTCAAAGTTTAAGCCAGCACTTCATCTTATTGTGCGCTCTAGATTATATGGTCCCTCCTCACCTGTCTCTTAATGAGGGAATTCGGTTCCAATAAAGTAAATAGTTTATTAGTGTTTTCGATTCTATCTACCATAATTCATTGACATGGGTATAACTTACTTTGACATGGGTATCAGAAGCATTTCGAGTGGAAACATTTTCTATGAAATAATTTATTGTGGATGTATTGCATTATGAGTCTATGGGATTGTTTTCTCTTTTTAAGTTTATTTGTTATTAATCTGATTATCGTTTACAGTATTCGAGGTCGCATAACTTCTGTGTTCCCCCTCTCACTGAATGTCGGTGTGTTATTGGGTTTTATATTGTCCTCATATATTCCATATCACATTATACCGTGGATAGTTTTACCAATACCAGTAGCATTTTTAATATTTGCTACTTACTTTCCTGAGACACCACAATTCCTCCTACATAATGGCAGAGATGGAGATGCTCAAAAATCGTTTTTATTTTACAAAAATCGTACTGACCGCATAAGTACGACTGGTAAATCTAGCATTCAAAATCAATTTGATGATCTGAAATTAGCAATAGTGCATCAAAAGAGTCAAAGTGAAAGTGTCACATATAGAGATTTCTGTAAGTTTAAGATACTAGCAAATAACGTTAATTTTAATGCTATAAATTGAATAAAATTTCTTTGAATATTCGTAGTTAACAAGAAAACGCTGAGGATTATATATACAGGTATTATTTTGATGGTTCTCAATATATTTTGCGGATCGTTTGCAATAATTAACTATATGTCTAATATATTTACTGCTACAAGGACAGAACTACATCCCGACATCAATACCATAATAATTGGTGTTGTACAAGTATTTGGTACATACACAGCAACGATATTGATTGATCGTTATGGCCGTAAAATTCTGATGATTGTATCTACATCAGGTATGGGTATTGGAATGGCTGCATTTGGCATGTATGCATTCTTTGCCCAAGAAACAGACGTGGATCTCTCGAATTACAGTCATTGGCTTCCGCTTTTGCTAATGGCCCTAATAATATTTCTGGCAAATGTTGGTATTATATCGGTAACCTTTGTGGTTTTAGTCGAAATAATGCCAGCTGAAGTAAATAATTTTTTATTAGTTTTATATAAAACGAATTTTGAAAATCTTTTTTCCAAATCTAGATACGATCGATTGGTTCCTCCTTCTGCTTGGCGTTATTAAGTGTACTTTCGTTTGCTCTTCTTCGGATTTTCCCTGTTGCTATGCAATCGCTTGGTCTTTCAGCAACAATGTGGTTTTGTGCGACAGTTTGTGCATTTGGTTTATGTTATATATCAATATTTTTGGAAGAAACTAAAGGAAAATCAATAGACAATCAAAAATAATTAAAATATTTTGAAAAACTTATTTAGCAATAAAAAAAGAGGCAGAATTTATTTTGTTTTTCCGTAAAATGTTGTCCAAAAAATTATATTGACACAAAAAACAAGATGGCGTGTTAATTTTACAGAAACGGTGTAAAAATAACTTCATCAATAATATTAATAGGTAAGGCTATTTCTTGTGACCGATGATTTTTTATAGTTTTCTCCCGATTTTGACCAGCAGATTTACAGATTTGCACCGTCTGGAACATTTTTGATGTGTAAACATCTATACGCGCAGGGGGGTAAATTTCTATTTCACAATACAGTCACAAAAACAGCGTAACTCATATCGGTGTGAGCTGAAGCAGATAACACTGTGTGACTTATGATTGTATTGGTGAAACAATTATGATATAAAATTGTTTTTTTATGCCACTTTTTTAAAAGCGTCATCTATGTATCACTTATATACGTTTATATTAGGATATTTTTAACGTTTTACAGCAAACGGTTGTTGAATTAGCTGAAACAGTTTTTGCTATAAGTGATACATAGATGACGCTTTCTGTTTGATTTTAAAAAATGACATAAAAAAATCTTTAATTACTAGATGTTTACACATCTTCCCTGTGATCGGACTCACATGATTTTTTTTGGAGTAAAATGCATTTGTTACGAACACTTGCATATAGTTATACAATGCTATGTGTGTGCTTATTAAATTTTATAATGTGTTTGTTTTCTTCATTCACAATAATAATTGTGTTGAATTGAAATATAATTAGGACATAAACCAACAACGCAATCGATATTTAAAAAGTGTTTAAGAGTGAATTGTAAAATTTCCTAGAATTTACACTCGAATTTCGAAGGCTGAAATCTGTCTGCTAGTTTATTATAAAATATCTTATAATAATACGGGTGATGAAACATACCTCATAATCTGGCTGACACACCAGTATTCATCTGTTAAGGTGCTATCAAATGTACAATAATATACATTTACGTCATTGTATTAAAAATGAAATCTTCTAGAAAGAATTGACATTTTCCTAAAAAAATAAGTGGAAAAAACATTAATTTTTTAAATTGAGAAGGTTAAAAAAGAGAAAAAATGATTTTAGTGCGTGGTGGTAAACGACATTTTTAGTATTGCCATTTTCACAAAAAAAAGAATAAAGACGATTGCTTCGCAACCATGCAACATACAGGAACTTCTAAATTTATGCCGGAAACTTGCAACGACTGACCTAGAGCTTTATTAATAGTCATTGCAAAAGCCAAAAGAACGCGAAACTGTAATAACTGAAATTCAAATGGCATATCAGTGGAAATCATTGGGATGCGCAGTATTAAATATCTTCGCCTTTGAATTTTACATTTAAATTTGTTGCTTCAATTACATAATTCATTAATTTTTTGACCGAAAGTATTGTTCCGTTCAATAATTTGTGCGGACTTATAGTACGATGCATAATGATTGGAGATCTGATTTTCAACTGTAAATTATTCGGTGTAATATTCACAGTATCAGCAGATTCATATATGATCAATTCGCCGACTATTTGAGATTGAATAACGAAATTCAAATCATTGACATCCTTATTTTTTCCTGCCAGTATAGCTCTTTCACTCAGCTGATCCATCATTTTGTACGTGCACGCGTACATTGGTGATGTCTTAACGTTTCTCCATAATAACTTCAAATATGCATTTATTTCATCGGCTGGTATTGGCTTTGAGATAGGAGTTAGTGTTCGTCTGAGGTATCCTGCTGAAAATATCAAAGCACCACCAAATACATTTTAATTTCCAAGGAAATATTTCATTGTTCGATCCAAAGCTTCAACTGATTTATTTTGGGCCATTCTGCATTCACCCTACAACAAAATATCAATTTGTTTTAGAACTCTAGCCATGCCAGTGTTTTTGATAAATTGCATGAAGGTGCTTCATTTATCGTCATATTCAAAGGCAATTTTAGCGCTGAATGCGCTGTCCTACCGTCATCCACTAAAGTGGCTGCAATTCCAGAAGATGTAAGTATGAAAGAAATTCTACCACGTGCAAGTACAGCTGCTAAATTTTAAAATTTAGGAACACTTTCTTGAACATAATTTATCAATACATTGCGATCGTAATTCTGTTTTCGAAGAAAATATTGATTAAAAATATCATTTCTTTAACGAGTTGGTGATGGTATACCCAACTGAGCTAAAGCTTCACTCGTTATTCCTAAACATACATATATCCTCAAGCAATATCTACGCCTCGTTATACATTTCCTTTGTATAATCCAATCGAATATTAAAAGTTAAGGTGCGGATTCAATGTAAAATATCTTCCATCATGTAATCACGATATTTCATCCATAAATCTGATGGATTAGCATGATGCAAGTTGAGTTAATGATAGAAAGTAAAATTCTAACAGGTTTTGGATATGCTGATACCAACGCATCAGCCAACATATTTTCCCAATGTGTATCGTGTTCAAGCAATCCTAATTTTTGACATGCCTCACGATAAGTGGCGCATAATTGTCCATCAAGAGTTCTCAAATAATTAAATGATGTTGCACCATGAGTATTAATCATACGCAAACGCAAATGACAACACTGATCATTATTTGGGTGAACTGTGTAAATTCTACCAAAAGCATCAGTTTCAAACACATTTGGATGACCTTGAACAGGTTTGCCTTGCTTGCGACATTGAAATTCCTGAGCATAAAGCAATGTTCTTGTAAATGAATCTTTTTGGCACAATTTAAAAAAATGAGGTCAATGTTGTAGTTGGTGGCGCGATTACTCTTTGTGCTGAAGTTTGTTCATTAAAGCAAATACGCTGACAATTTTCCAAATGAACAGCTAACTGTTGATCGCTCGGGTATTTTTCATGTATTGCAAAATAGAGTATATGCCATACTGCTTTATTACTGCTGATGTATCGACCAGTTCGGTAATGTGTTATTTCATCATTTTCAACAACACTTCATTTCGTGATATACTTACATATACATTTACTGAATTGCAGTATTCAACGTTAATGTGAGCCTTAAAGTTTTTAATAAAATTGGTGAATATGGGACAATCCAAGAATTGTCGACATCGATTTGTTGTGTTCCCACTTTGACAATTGTTTATCTACCATTATCTTGCTTTGATCGTTGACGATATTTTGGATACCCATCATTTCCAGTAATAATTTCAAAAACTAATGCTTGTGGATAATATTTTGTACACTTTTCACCTTGCATACATACTGAATTCATATTTAAAGGCCATGAATCATGTTTCTGCTAAAAATTTCATGCAATTCAGGATCAGGAATTTTTGATAATATAATTTGTTCTGGTGTTATTTAATCAACCATCGAATACATCCAGCAAATAGTTCACCAAATATTTTTGATTTTATCAACATGTCCATTAACGATTTCATCTTCTGCTTAAATACACGTGCAGTTATATCATGTCGTTCTCTTGGCTCTTGGCCTTGAAATAAATGTTAACTTCTTTCCATTGCGGATTGAACGTGAAAGTTATAAAAATCAGGTCTTTCATAATGCATACATCGTAGTCCACCAACATGACGGTGGTAAAATCACCATATTGCCAATACTATTAGGATCCACATCATTGTTTATAGCATCACTCAAATGAATGTATTCTTCCGAACGTAGTTTTGTTTTGGTTTCAATTTTTCATACATATCAACGATGTATTGATGCAAAAACTTATAGCAATGCAAAATATTCAAGTATTGATTTTGTTGAAAACTTAATCGATACACGTAATAAATCATAGCGCTTACCTTATTATCAGTTAGCGCACCTGCCATAAAAAGAAAAAAAAATAAAGTTCATTATGATGTCATACATATTACATGGGAAAACTATATATATTGGTTTGTAAATCGGTCAAGCAGTTCTCGAGTTTTAGATAACCTAACACACAGCGTTTAATTTATATATATATATATATATATATATATATATTAATATTAAACAATAATATTAATATAATGTAATATTAAACAATAAACATCTTTAATTGTGATATTGAACAATAAATATCTTAAATCTTTCTTTTAAAAATATAACAATATTTCAACAAATACAAAGGTTTCACATATTAAGAAAGACCCTACAATACTCCCCCTCAGGGTCTTTCTTAATATGTGAATTAAACCTTTGTATTTTTATTTGTTTTATACTTTGTTATTTTCTACTTTAATATTCTTAATTTTTATAAAATCATATTAGTTTAAAAATTATGGAATTTGAGTTTCAAAATATTTTATTTAAAAAAAATTTGATTTCTCAATTGTAATATTAAACAATAAACATCTTTAATTGTGATATTGAACAATATGAGTTTTTGACAATGCCATTTGGACTTCGAAATGCCCCATCGGTTTTTCAACGTGCGGTAATGAATGCTTTAGGTGATTTAGTTAATTCGTTTGTTGTTGTCTACATGGATGACATTTTAATTGTAGCTTCTAATGCTGAAGAAGCATTGGAAAGACTCCGCATTGTATTCCAGGTGCTCACTGACAAGGGTTTCTCACTGAATTTGAAAAAATGTTCGTTTCTTAAGCAGAAAGTACAATACCTCGGTTTTGAAGTCAGTGCTGGAAAGGTAAAGCCAAACCCTAAGAAAATTGAGGCCTTGACTACGTTGCCTCCACCCGAAACTGTTACTCAATTGCGCCAGTTTATAGGACTTGCATCCTACTTTAGAAAGTTTGTCCCTAAATTTTATCAGATTATGGCCCCATTGTATTCTTTAACATCTAGCAAGAGTAAAATTGATTGGAAACCCGTGCATGAAGCTTTAAGACAACAGATGATAACAGTTTTGACTTCTGAGCCTGTATTGGTTATATTTGATCCTTCATGCCCAATAGAACTTCATACGGATGCTAGTGCTATTGGATACTTTAGTAAGAGAACTTCGGGCGCTGAATCTAAGTACCACTCTTACGAATTAGAAACCCTTGCTGTTGTCAACGCGATTAAGCATTTTCGCCACTATTTACACGGGCGTAGATTTGTTGTTGTTACTGACTGTAACTCCTTACAAGCTTCACGTAAAAAGCTTGATCTTACTCCTAGAGTGCATAGATGGTGGGCTTTCTTACAGGCATTTGATTTTGAAGTTGTCTATAGAAAAGGGAACAGCATGTGTCATGCAGACTTCTTTTCAAGGAATCCACTGCCTTCATCTGATACAGTATATGGAAAAGTTGAGCCCAAAATCGTTAACATAGCCGAACTGTCTGATAATTGGCTTTTGGCAGAGCAACAGCGTGATGAGGAAATTGTAAAACTTATGTCCGATTTAAGTGAAGGTAAACTTCATGATGATACATCTAAGACTTATGACATTCGATCAGGAGTCCTTTATCGAAAAGTCCAACCTAACGGTAGGTCACTATGCTTGCCAATAGTTCCCAGATCTTTGAGATGGTCAATTATCAATAACACTCACGAGTCTCTGATGCATTTGGGCTATGAGAAAACTCTGGAGAAGGTCTACGAGAATTATTGGTTCGAGAACATGTCCAAATTTGTGAGAAAATTTGTGGATAATTGTGTGACATGTAAGATTTCCAAGTCTCACTCAGGGAAAATTCAAGCCGAGTTGCATTCTATTCCGAAGATTGCTATCCCTTGGCACACTTTACACATTGACGCGACTGGGAAACTGAGTGGAAAAAGTGATAGAAAAGAGTACGTCTTTGTATTGATTGACGCGTTCACAAAATACGTTCTGTTGCATCATACAATTAACATAGACACACTTAGTAGTATTGCGGCATTAAGACATGCTATCTCTTTATTTGGTGCTCCTATAAGAGTTATTGCAGATCAAGGTCGTTGTTTTGCGAGCCGAGAGTTTAAAGAATTTTGTAGTAAGCACAATATTAATTTACATTTAATCGCAACAGGTAGTGCTCGTGCGAACGGTCAAGTTGAGCGTGTAATGAGTACGTTAAAGAATATGCTCACGGCAGTTGAGACGAGTAATCGCACCTGGCAGGATGCTCTTCCTGATGTTCAATTAGCCTTGAATTGTACTCAAAGTCGTGTTACCAAACATAGTTCATTGGAATTGCTTATTGCTAGTGTCTGATGAAATTGAACCATTGGTAAACCTTGATGAAGTTCGAAATGAGGCCATTTGTAATATAGAAAAAAATGCTTGTTATGATAAGATCAGATTTGATAGTACTAAGTCTAGATTGGACAATTTTGTTGTAGGTGACTTGGTGTTACTACAAAACGAGGAGCGCAGTCAGACAAAGCTTGATCCAAAATACAAGGGTCCATTTAGAGTGATGGAAGTTTTGGATGGTGACCGATATATAGTTAAGTCTTTAAGTTGTAATCGAACGTATAAGTATGCTCGTGATCGTATAAGGCGAATGCCAGAAGGTTATGTCCCTGTTGATATTGATGAAGTTAGTTGAGTTTTCTGTTAATAATGTATGATTAATGTAAAATAAAAATGTGAAAATATAATACGCATTGTTGTGGTTGATGGTGATTGCATTGCTGGATAGAAGCAATGGTTGAAAATTAATATCACCGGATAGAGGTGGTATTAATTATTTGTGCCGGATGGAGGCATTGTAGTATCAGTGGATGTATCACTGGATGGTTCAATTCAGTAACCGGATAGAGGTTGCTGTTTGAATAATGTCACTGGAAAGAAGTGATAGTAATTTTATAAGTAAATGGAGAGAAATTACTGAAGTCATCAATGTGTATTACATTTGAAATAAGTTCAATATTGGCATTTAGATGGGCGAGAGTCTAATACGATGGTATGGTGCGTATGATTAGATATGACTGTGGTTGATTTGTTTTATGGGATATAAAACTGTAATAGATGTTAAGAATGTGGTTAGATCGTACAATTTGGTTTTGTTAACTGAAGGTTTATTCTGGTCAGAATTGACCGAGTGGTTGAGCAAGATACTTCTTAGAGTTCTGTTTCTCATTTCAGATGGATTGCACGAGGACGTGCAAAACGCCAGGATGGCCGTGTCGGAGTATTGAATGTATTTTTGAGTAGAAAACCGCAAGCGTTGACTGTTATGTCAAGCTTGGGCAGAATCGACTGGCGCTACTGAATATATAAGGAAGAATAGAGAAGGCGGAGAACAGTTTGTGAAGAGTAGTGGCAAGATCGAGACTGCCTTGTTAAATTAATAAAAATAAATATTTGAAAGCGATTTGAAGCTTTATTGAAAATAATTTGAAGTTAAAATAAATTATAAAAAAAACATGGAAAATTATAATTCTGAAAAGAATACTTTTACTTATTCGACATATATATATATATATATATATATATATGTATAACGTCACGCCACATTGTAAATAAAAAATTTTGTTTATTTAAAATTTTCATTCATTTATTTTTGTGCCCCTTAAATGTTTCACATTAATGAACAAAACCATTAAATAGAAACATTGGCGTAATGTGATATACCGGATTGTGTTAAAACCGAAGTTTCTATATCTGAACTCTTGTACGAATTTGATGCATAGTTGCCCTTTTTTAAACGCCACTTTTTTGTTAAACGGTCCAAAGAAAATGATTTAAAAAAACAACTTAAGTCAGAAGATCTAGTCTGCAAATTGATTTCGCAGAGAATTACAGGCTAATCTGTCAAAATGAGGTACAGAGACCACACTTCAGCTATCGTCAAGTTACCATTTTTATTTGCGTTGCTTGGCTAAATGGCAGAGTAAAGTCTTATGCGATATGTGACAAACTCAGCCAGAATAAGTTCGATGTGTGCTGATTTTTGACAACACTTGTGGAGACGATTAAAAAAAGAACATGAACAATTTCAAAATATTTATATTTTTTTAGATGGATCCAGCTCCCAATTTAAAAATAAGTTAATTGCTGAAAGTTTACCTGATTTTGTTACTGAATTTGGTTGCAAGGTTTTTGAATGAAATTATTTTGCAACTTCTCACGGCAAAGGTGTGGTCGATGGGGTAGGAGCAACTATAAAGCGAAAAAATTGGCAGATGACAAAAACAAAAAATTTTATTTTAGGCAATTCCTTTTCATTTTATCAATGTGCTCGAAAGAAGATCTTTGGAGTCAATTTAATCTACAGTTCCTCAGAGCAAGTAGACAAGTTCTCTAAATTGCTAATTGGAAAGTTGTAAGAACTGCCAAAAATACAAGGTATACATCAAATTCATTTCTTAACAAGCTGCGAAGACATGCAAAACATATAATATAATAATCTAACTTTCTTTCTTATCTTGTTCTTCTAATCATAACATTACAATAAAATATATATTGCACTTTAAAATTTTTTAACTTTTATCTAAATTTGATGATTTATTTGCGTTAAATAATTTCTTAAAAACAATCTTAACAAAAAATTTTCTAACGGAAATTAAGTTACGTAACGTCATGTAACGTTACGTCAGATACTTAGGCTAATAAGGAAAAAAGAGAGAAGATTTTTAAATTTTATTACTTGGAAAATAAACTTATATTATTTCAAATTCTTCGAAAAAAAAAGTTTTATAAAAAAGTCTTGCCCAATTCGCAGAGTTTTGCAATTTTGTAATCCAAGTCAAAACTCACTTCTGTTTTTTGTAACGTAACGCCAGGCATATTCTTCTTATATCTTTAAATCCTTAGGGTCAATTGTAATTTTTTTAATTGATATAGTACTACTTAATTACTCACATCTATAAGAAAACTTTGAAAAAAATTTGATTTCTTTATTATTTTTGCTGTGTGGGTAAATTCCTATTTCACAATATAATCACAAAAACGTTACGCTGTTTTTGTGAGACGTGAGACAAAATCGGTGTGACTAATAATTTTGTTGGTAAAAAAATTATGATATACAATAAACTGTTTGAAAATGAAAAATAAAAAATTAAAAATTAAAAATAAAAATGAAAAATAAAAATGCAAAATAAAAAATTTAAAATGAAAACCGAAAAATTAAATATAAAAAATGAAAAAAAAATATGAAATTAAAAATTAAAAATTACAAATGACAAATGAAAAATAAAAAATTAGAAATTAAAAATTAAAAATTAAAATTTAAAAATTAAAAATTAAAAATTAAAAATTACAAATTAAAAATTAAAAATTAAAAATTAAAAATTAAAAATTAAAAATTAAAAATTAAAAATTAAAAATTAAAAATTAAAAATTAAAAATTAAAAATTAAAAATTAAAAATTAAAAATTAAAAATTAAAAATTAAAAATTAAAAATTAAAAATTAAAAATTAAAAATTAAAAATTAAAAATTAAAAATTAAAAATTAAAAATTAAAAATTAAAAATTTAAAATTAAAAATTAAAAATTAAAAATTAAAAATTAAAAATTAAAAATTAAAAATTAAAAAATAAAAATTAAAAATTAAAAATTAAAAATTAAAAATTAAAAATTAAAAATTAAAAATTAAAAATTAAAAATTAAAAATTAAAAATTAAAAATTAAAAATTAAAAAATAAAAATTAAAGTTTAAAAATTAAAAATTAAAAATTAATAATTAAAAATTAAAAATTAAAATTAAAAATTAAAAATTAAAAATTAAAAATTAAAAATTAAAAATTAAAAATTAAAAATTAAAAATTAAAAATTAAAAATTAAAAATTAAAAATTAAAAATTAAAATTTAAAAATTAAAAATTAAAAATTAAAAATTAAAAACTTAAAACTTAAAAATTAAAAATTAAAAATTAAAAATTAAAAATTAAAAATTAAAAATTAAAAATTAAAAATTAAAAATTAAAAATTAAAAATTAAAAATTAAAAATTAAAAATTAAAAATTAAAAATTAAAAATTAAAAATTAAAAATTAAAAATTAAAAATTAAAAATGAAAAATAAAAAATGAAAATTGAAAAATAAAAAATTAAAAATTAAAAATTAAAAATAAAAAATTAAAAATGAAAAATAAAAAATTAAAAATGATAAATGAAAAATAAAAACGAAAAATTAAAAATTAAAAATGAAAAATGAAAAATTAAAAATAAAAAATAAAAAATGGAAAATGAAAAATAAGAAATGAAAAAAGAAAAATGAAAAACGAAAAATGCAAATGCCACGTCACGCAACATTGGAAATACCCAAATGTAAATGATTTCCTACAAATATTCATTGTGTAAACAAAATATTTTATTAATTCTCATAAAAAAATTGCATAAACAACCAAATAATTGCAACTAAATGGATTTATTTTCATATATGTAAATAAATACTATACAGAAGAATTTATTTAAATTGTGTTAATATGAAGAACTTTAACTTAAACTATTATAAAATATATAATAAAAAAGAAAATAAAGAATAATTGTGTTTTTTGTTTAAAACTTCAGTTCATTATTTCAGTTCGAATCTAATTCTCTTTACGAACGGTCGTATAAATAATTATAGCGCTTAGATTACAACTATTTAAAATTAAAAACAAGTTTATATTCTTGTTTTTGCAATTGCCTATTCTTGATCTCACGTGGTAGTCAATTCAGCTTAAAACAGAAATAAAAATTTTGCGATGGCTGAGGGGCCAAATCTTCATCTTAAAGAAAGCTCCTTGACAAAACTTCCTCCGGGTTTTGTTAACTCGAACATCACGTCAACTTCCAGCTACAGATTTCGCCTGCTTGCTGGCCTCAATGATATGGACGTAACTCCTGTATCAAATATTAATGATGTTAAACAACACAAACCTCCACCAATTGTAGTAGAAGCTAACGCCTCATTTGCAGAAATACGAAAACTACTTGGTAAAGATTGTATTTTCAAACGTACTTCAATTGGTATCAACATTTTTGCTCCAAGTAAAGAATTGTACGAATGCTTGTAGCAAATTCTTAAAGAGAGTAAAATGGAGTTTCATTCATATGGCTCCAAAGATAATAGGTTATACACAATGTATAAACGGTTTATCCCGCATAAACTCTGAGGACATCACCGAAGAGCTAAAAACTACAACCTAACCCCTTCTTCCGTGGCTTATATAGTCACCAAATTCAGTTCGAACAACAATGCTGTTTACAAAGTTCAATTTGTTCGTAAAAATTTTAATCCAACGGCCTTAAAAAATGCAAGGACAATTTCCAATATTATAATTTCTTGGAAAAAATACAAATCTAGATCCAGGAACAAACCAACGGTGAATATTGTCATCGAAGTGCGGCGTGTATATGTGCTGAACAACATCATACAAGTGTGTGTCCGTTTGTTAAACGGACATTGGCACCTCTGAGGTGCCAAGCAAAACCGTCTTAACTGGTAAAACAAAAAATTCGCCATACAAAGGCACTATAACTGTAAGGCACAAGATAACTGTAATCTGTGGTTCACAATGTTACAATTATTATTGTAATACAATACAATAAAAAAATTTAAACAAAAATTTCCAGTTTTTGAATATTACAAAAATTATATTTACAAGAAACTATTGAAGTATTCTTGGAGTGATTCTGATGATGAAGCAGCATATTCAACTTCTCCTTTTGCTGCTACTGTTCTAGATTCAAACAAATTTGATAATTCTTGTAGTTTCCTAGCGACAATTTTCTGATCATTTTGCATATCTTTTAATTGTAGCGCCCAGGCTTTGCCCAGTGCATCATCCGTATCATCATCTTTTTGTAGTAGCTCGCATGCCTTTTTCATTATGCTGCTTTCTTCGTCGTTATAAACTGTTTTTGCTCGCTTATTTCCAGACGTTTTTGAAGAATTTTAGAATTTAAAAAAAAAGAACAGTATTAAATATGTATTTATACAAAAAAAATTTATAAAAACTACTATTTTATACCTTTTCATCGTGCATTTGCTCGGAATACTAGGGTCTTCATCAACCAAAAATTTAAAAAAATTGAAATACCGTACGGTAGGCTTGTAAATATATTCACTCCCTGTGTTCAAATGAGAACACCATTATTTTTAACATGTCATTAATTTGTAATTTGGCTGCAGGAATATATGGTCTTCCGAAAATCCACAAAGAAGGATACCCTTTACGTCCTATTTGTTCTAGCATAAACGCTCCATCTAGTCAACTGTGCAAATATATAACCGGGATTTTAAGAAGAATCACATAAAATTCAATATATAATGTTAAGTTCAGTGCAATTTAGGAATAAGATTAGAAACTTGACTTTACAGGAAGATGAGAAATTGTGTTCGCTTGATGTTGTGTCTTTGTTTCCTAGTATTCCTGTGGATCTAGCATTAGTTATAATAGAAGATAGATGGGACGAAATTGCAAATTATACAACTATGACGAAAAGATTATTTCTACGAATTGTGAAATTCTGTATTAAAGATAATAGATATTTTAAATACGACGGAAAAATATATACCCAGAAAAGAGGTTTACCAATGGGATCACCGGCATTCCCTATAGTTGCTGATATTGTGATGGAAAGGCTTCTGGATACAGTTAACAACAACTTGGAAGAAATACCTAAAATCTTGACGAAATACGTGGATGATATTTTTAGTATAGCTCGAGAAAGTGCAATTGAGGAGATTTTGACGAAATTGAATAGTTTTCACCATAGTATTAAGTTTACAGTTGAAAAGGAGTGCAATAACAGATTACCGTATCTTGACACGATGATAATCAGGGAAAATGACAATATTAAAATAGATTGGTATCAAAACCCAACAGCTTCCAGCCGAATTATTAACTTTCATTCAAAACACCCAAAAAGGATAATAATAAACACAGCCAATAACCTCATTAAGAGAGTATTAAACATTAGTGATAGACAATTTCATAAAAATAATATAAATAAAATTAAAAATATATTACATGACAATAATTTCCCTAAGGAGCTTACGAAAAAACTAATAAGAGATTTTAAATATGAAAAGCAAGACTGTCAAAAAGTAACTGAGGGCCCAATTATTTACAAATCTTTAACGTACGTCGCTGGAATTTCCGAAAGATTTGAAAAATCACATCTATTTAATGGTGAAAACATTAGAGTTGCACATAAAACTGACAACAATATGGCTAAACTATACAGTAAAACCAAGGATAAATTACAGACAATGGAATGATCCAACGTAATATATAAAATTCCATGCAGTGGTGGTGAAAATATGATATGTGATAAAGTCTATGTGGGCACTACGAAAAATAAATTGAAGTCACGCATAGCAGGCCACAAATCAGACCAAAGGTTAATACGTAACAGTAATACGCAAAAAACTGCACTGACACAACATTGTGTAGAGAATAAACACTCACCAAATTTTGACGATGTGAGAGTATTACAAAGCGAGAATAATTATAGACGCCGTTACATGTTAGAAATGCTCCACATTATTAATACACCAACAAAAAAGAGAATGAATTTTAAAGCTGATATTAATAGTTACGCTCAAATTTACAGATTTTTGATAAACAAAGGCACAGTGTAATAATTAGTTTTAAGAATATTTCAGTGCAATAACAGATGACAATGTGTGCTGTTTATCTTATTTTATTATACATACATAGAAAGATAAGATGCGCATATGCGCATGATTTTATTAGTCTAATTTAGTTTTAAGATTTCGTATTTAGCTCTTAAGGTCTTTAATATTAATAAATAAATTTAGTTATTTACAAATACTCAACGAGTACGGTCAAATAAATTCGCTAAATAATTTTATTTCCGTATTTACATGGTCCTTCAATAAAAAAAAAAGAAACCAGAAATAGCGACAATCTTGGCTAAGAACAGAGATTGGTTTATGTTTAAAATAGATCAAAGTTTTATTTTTTAAAACTAACGAAAAGTTAAAAGCGTCAGTTTCGGCTTACAACAGTAACTGTGTTCAAAGTACGCAAGAACTAAAGTGTTAAATTATTGAAATCGCGGCTCAAAAATGGCTCAGAAAGCAAAATTGTTTGAACGCCAAAGTGCCTTGGGGGAGTCTGAAAGCAGCATACTAACAAAATTGGAAGGTGGCGACTTAAGAACGGCATCCATCAAATCGTTAGGAAATAGCCTATGTGATGTTGAGGATGAGTTTATAAGCAGCAACTCTAAAAAAACATTTACATGACACGAGCAAACAAAAATAAATGCTGCTTCAAACGTGGGGGAACCATTGCCGCAGAAGCAAAAAGAAAATCCTGGTAACCTGAAACTAGAAGAAAAAATAGAGAAACTAGAGACGAAACTAGAGGAAAAAATGGAGACAATGTTCAGTAAGATGTTATTGGCATTAAACTCCAGTGGACATCAAGTCCAAAATGAAGCCCATAGAGAGCAGCAAAAAGCTCAACGAAGGGAAGAAGACGCTGAAGTAGAGCAAAATATTCAAAAAAATTTTAGAGTGGGGGAACAATTGCCTCAGAAGAAGGAAGAATATATAGAACATTCAAGCAGAAAGAGTACAATGCTAATTCATTACAGACGTGAAATAACCAAGCAAGACGATAGTATTGCGGATGGCTGTAATGATGACGATATGATGATGACGATATTAGTATCCTGGAATATCAAAAAGGTGTATGGGAAAAAATGATGATTTATATTAAACAAATGTTTAAAAAATTATCATTTGAATTTTCTGCAACAGAAGAAATTGAGGAACAATTTGAGATTATTGATAATAAATACAAGGAAGCATTAAAATCAATATTGAAAAAGATGACTGCTGTAAGAAATGAAAAAAAGGGTTGTTAAGTCTGAGAACTAGTATATCAGGTGATACTTTTAAGGTTATACAAAATTTAATTCTAACAAATGAAAATTATGATGTAGCCTGTGAAATGTTGAACAACAGATTTGGAAACCAAAGAATACTGTTTACCAAATTGGTAGATAAATTTTTAGATCAACCTAATTCAAATAGTATGTCAGCTGCAAGCCTTAAAAACCTGCTAGATACATCAAATGAGAGCATTCAAGCTCTGAAGGCAATGGGTTATAAATTGGATGATGCTGATCCAATTCTTGCTAGAATTATTATTAGGAAGCTAGATAAAGATGGTCTTTTGCTGTATGAACAAAACACAAGAAGATCCAAAGAAGTACAAATATTTGAAGATGTGTTGCACTATGTTGAAGTTCAGTATCAATCTCTAGATGCATATACAAGAAAAAAGATGAGTACCAATCAGAAGAATTCAATCCAAACAACAGTTTCAGAACCAACATTTTGCCATTACTGCATTAAAAATGGGCATAAAACTCGTGAATGCAGACAATTTTTTGCGCTGTCAGTAGTAGAGAGGAACAAGTGGGCTCGAGGAGCTAAAAGTTGTTACAACTGCCTTAATCAAAAAATGGATAGAAGGTGCTTTAGTAAAAAAACGTGTTAAAAATGCGGTCAAAAAAACATCATACAATAAGGCATTACATGGGAAAGTAATCTGCGTCTTCAATGAATACTAACTCATCTACAAATTTATTGTTGGCTACGGCGCAAGTTAATGTGAGATTGCTACATGGTGAATACGTGACTCTAAGATCGCTTATTGATCAAGGATCGCAAATTAAAACACTGTCGGAAGAAGCAGCGCAAATGCTAGCACTACCTAAAATAATGTGCAAAACCGAAATACACGGCCTTGGAGGCGCTGTAGTTGGAGTGTCAAAAAATAAAATAAAATTATTCATTACGCCTCGATTCGTAAGTAATCATGTGATTGAAGCAGATGCACTGGTGTTACCACAATTGACTGGTGCTCAACCTGATCAATCGTTTAAATTCGATGTGAGTAGATGGGAAAACTTTGTCTTGGCAGATCCATTGCTAAACAAATCTGAGCAAATTGACATAGTTATTGGAAGTGACATCTTCGGCAACATCCTTGAAGAAGGAGTTCAAAAGAAAGATGGCATTTTAGCACAACTGACGGAATTTGGTTGGATTCTATCAGGCGTCGTCAAAAAACAACATAAAAAATCAAAAGTTCTATCAGCTGTAACAAATTTAGATCGATTTTGGGAACTAGAAGAATTACCTACAACTACAGATGAATGTACAGAAGATACAGTTTGCCTAGATCTATTCAACAATACTACAGAAGTTGACGCAGAAGGAAAAATTGTGGTCAACATACCACTCAAAGGAGATGATGAACTTGGAGATTCGAGAAAGCAAGCAATGGCACGTTATTTATCCCTCGAACGAAAGCTGGAAATGAATGATAAATTAAAAAACGACTACGTTAAATTTATGAGAGAATACCTTCAATTGGGTCATATGAAGCTGGTAAAGATAAACAACATCGGTAAATATTATTTGCCACACCAACCGGTAATTAGAGAAACCAGTTTGACAACTAAATTACGTGTGGTGTTCGATGCGTCAGCAAAGTCCGCAAATGGAAAAAGCTTGAACGACATAATGTTTATTGGCCCAAAACTACAAAAGGACATATATGACATCCTTCTAAAATGGCGATTATGGAAATATGTGGTAACTGCTGACGTAGAAAAAATGTATCGTCAGATAAAGGTAACAGAGAAAGATCAGACATACCAACACATACTTTGGAGAGAAAATAGAAATGAGCCCATAAAAGAATATAAACTAGCAACGGGAACTTACGGAACTTCTTCAGCTCCATTTCTTGCGGTAAGGTCACTTTTCCATATTGTTGATAGCTGCCAGAATGAAAATATTAAGAATATTATAAAATCCGATTTCTACATGGATGACTTGATGAGCGGAGCAGACACAGTTCACGAATGCAAAAATATTCAGCGCCAAGTATCAAAACAACTTTCAACATTTGGATTTCATTAGCGAAAATGGTTATCTAATGAAAATTCAGTAGCAAAAGATGTGGCGGTTTCCAGTGACAACGCTCTAATTCAAATTGAGGATGGCGATTCAGTTAAAACTCTGGGGCTGCATTGGGATCCGGCAATAGATCAATTCAGATTTTTAATAAACTTTATCACAGTTGTGGCGAAACTCTTTATTCAAAAGCTGTGGTTGCTTCAATCAAAATGGGATAAGGTATTATCTAAAGATCTCAAAGAAGAGTGGCTTGATTTCACAACACAATTACTAGAGCTTCAACAAATACGAGTTCCAAGATGGATTCTAACTACAAAAATTTTACACTTTGAGCTTCATGGTTTTGCAGATGCGTCAGAGAAGGCATATGCAGCAGTAATTTACATAAAAATTGATTCCCAAGTAACTCTTGTGACGGCCAAAACTAAGGTGAGTCCCATAAAAAAAATAGGAAGACGTTGCCAAAACTCGAGCTATGCGCTGCGCATTTATTAGCCAAGCTTCTTAGCAGAGTATCCAACACTATTACATGTCAACATACATCATATGCCTGGAGCGATTCTACTATTACGTTGGGTTGGATAAACAACAACGGCAACATAGATAAGTTTGTCAGAAACAAAGTTAGTGAAATAACCACACTAGCTCTGGATGCCAACTGGATTCATGTCAGCAGCAAAGATAATCCAGCAGATGCAGCATCGAGATGTATTGGTGCTCGAAAATTTAAAGAACTTTCACTATGGTGGAATGGACCAGAATGGCTGTCAAAACCTCATCATTATTGACTGAAAAAAGAAAATCAAATGGTTAAGATTACTGCTGTCACTTCGTTATCAAAATCACATTTTTTGAACGAGTTAGTGAACAAATACTCTAGCTTTACAAAACTCCATAAGTAGTGGCGTTCATATTGCGATTTGTAAATAAAATAAAAGCTTACTCGCGTTATCAACAATCCTCAATAACAAATCAACAATATCTCACTGCATTAGAATTAGAGGATGCAGAATGGATGATTCTGATACATCATCAAAGGCAAGAATTTAAAAATGAATTCAGTGATCTGAAGAGGGATGGAATTGTTAATAAAAACAGAAAAATTGTGAATTTATATCCATTCATTGACAAGGATGGCATGCTACGGGTAGGTGGTCGATTACAAAATTCAAATTTACCATACAATAACAAACATCCCGTAATACTGCGGAAATCGCATTTGGCGTATTTAATCATTCAAAAGGCGCATATTTCAACATTACATGGTGGCAATCGTTTGGTAGAATCAACAGTAAGACGAAGATATTAAGGTTTAGATCTGAAAAATTCAGTTAAAAAATGCATACGAAGCTGCCCAAAATGCATTAGATATCGTCAAAAGGTGTCAAGGCAACTCATGGGAAATCTACCGGAAGCTCGAGTTACGGAATCAGCACATAAGGTACTCAAAAGGTAGAGGCCAAAAGTCCTACAAAGGATATATTGCCGTATTTGTTTGCATGACAACTAAGGCAATTCATTTAGAAACAGTAAGTGATCTGACGACCGAAGCATTCTTAGCATAACTAAAGCGATTTTTTGCACGAAGAGGTGTCAGTAGCCATATATACTCGGACAATGGAACGAATTTTGTTGGTGTAAACAGAAAATTAGTTACTGACTTTGCAGGTGCGGTAAAGAATAATGAGCCTGTAATACCAATATTAGCATCATCCAAGTCTCAGTGACACTTTATTCCCCCGGCAACCCCTCACTTTGGAGGGATTTGGGAGGCTGGTGTCAAATTAGTTAAGCATCATTTAAAACGTGTTATTGGAGATACAAAACTCACGTTTGAAGAAATAACTACACTGCTAACTCAAATTGAAGGTGTGTAAAATTCCAGACCTGTGGTTGAAGTAAATGGCGAAAACACTGAAAATATTGTTGTTTTAACACCCGGACATTTTCTGATCGGAAGACCGATAACCGACTGCCCTGAATATGTTGATTCATCGCACATAAGCTTCCTCAATATGTGGAAGTTGATATAACAATTAAAGAAACACTTTTGGAATCGCTGGAAGACACAATATTTAGCAACATTGCGGCAAAGGCAGAAATGGAAGCAGCCTCAGAATAAAACTACTGTACTTGACTCAAACCGGTACTCCAAATATTGTCAGAATGCTAGTGAACCAAGTGAAGACTGCACCTCTAGAACCCAATAAACCATTTTCGATTGATGAAATTTCTCCGAATACAGCATTGTATATCGACAACATAGGTCAACTAAATATGATCAACTCGAAATGGGATTTGGTGATATATTACGACCTATTTATGTACCAGAACGAGATAGAACGAATACAGAAGCTGATGGAGAAAACTAAAAATTAATGTCCAAATCTTGGATTTTATAAAGAAGCCTGCGAAATGGTCATTTCCACAATAGAAAGAAGAAACAATATTCTGAATGAAAACAATGATCTCCTACTAAGTAAACCACGCAAAAAAAAAAGCTCCATTCGAATTTGTGGGATCATTATATCACATGCTTTTCGGAATGATGGGCGCCGTTGATCGCGAGGAAAATATGAGAAATGTGTTCGAAAACCAAGAGAACCTGAAGCAATTAGTCCAAAAGCGCAGACGTCAATAGTGTATTCGACAGTGAATCTTTAAAGAAAACTACAGAAGATGTTAACCCAAACTTCAAAAACATGTATAACCAACTTAAGTTATTTTACAAAGAAATCCAAAATAATAGAAACACCGAGCGCTTGATTATATTGATTCAAGTTATGTCAATACAATTGAATCTGATGATAGATGAGTGCAGCAGGATTCGATCTTCAATTATCAGCTTATTGATAGATATAAATCACGGACATGTGAATCCTGATTTATTGAAGCCATCACAACTTCATAAACAACTTTCAGAAATCAAGAAGTCATTGCCAAATAATTTAGTACTTCCTGGAAAGGCAACTGGTACGGAGTTAAAAGAGGGCTACAATTCAATGAAGTCTAAAGGGATCATTATGGAGTCACGCTTGGTGATTCAGTTAGAAATAGCGTTATTAAATGAACACAGTTCTGAAATTTACAAATTCATAAAGCTGCCAGTTGGTGATAATAACAAAACCATGATGCCAAGAATTGAAAATGAATTAATAATATATAATTTTGTGTCCAACATGTACATTTTGATGTCTCTAGCACAATTGAACGCATGTGAGAAAAATTTACAGGGACGATTCAATTGTATTGGTACCATGCCATGGAAGCCAGCGATCGAACGCTCGTGTGAACATTGAATTAAAAAGGTTTAAATTTCATAAGGTTTCTAGCCATTTTTCTTTAATTTTAGTTACAATTTGTATTCTAGTTTTTGTTTGCCTTTATATGTATAAGGTATAAATGTTGTAAGTCTAATAAAACTATCGTTAAAGTAGACTTTGGTTCGCCGTTGCCATTGCGGGCCCGGCAGAACGTTCAAATGTGAACACCATTATTTTTAACATTAATTTGTAATTTGTAAAATTCTATATACATAAGTTCAAATCTGTTCGTTATCTTTGTGCGTATTTTAATGATACGGATTCTTGGAATTCCCAAATAACAATTATAAATAATCACTGTTTATTTAGGACACAATTTTATTATACATACATAGAAAGATAAGATCCGTATGTGCGCATGATTTTATTAGTCTAGTTTAGTTTTAAGATTTTGTATTTAGCTCTTAAGGTCTTTAATATTAATAAATAAATTTAGTAATTTACAAATACTCAACGAGTACGGTCAAATAAATTCGCTAAATAATTTTATTTCCGTATTTACACCCTGCTCTAGACTTTTGGCTCATTTTTACTTTAACCTTTCCCTACGGTAGACATTCTTGAAGTTCCCTATATTTTTTACATCCGTATGCTTATTGGCTTTGGGGTATTTCTCTTTAAGTTTATATACCAATTTTTGCTATTTCTTGTTCCATTACTAGCTCTTTTTACTTTAAAAAAAGACAGAATGAAAATGATGATTTTCATTGAGCAATTGAGTCTGACTTTATATTTGTTATTATGCTTGGGATTTTTGAAAATTTTGGCATATTAATATATACATATATTACCTTTATATTAATAAACTGTTGTAAATTTATAAAACTTTCCTTTTTAGAATATATTTCCTTCTTAGAGAAAACTTCAGTCACCAGATTTTTTTTAGTTGATGATGCTTTTAATATATATAATATAGCACATATACTTTAAGTTTTTCTATTAAAAAATTCTCATTAACTAAAATTTAAAAATTTTCATTAATGAATAATTTATAATTTATTCAATACATACATATATACTTATGCATTTTAATAATAACACTATAAGTAGAACACTTCGAACACTTTACTTATTCAAAATCAGAAACAGAAAGATGAAGAATTTTTTTCTGCAGAATAACTTTTTAGGGAATAACTTTTTTTTTAAGTTAAAAAAAACTAACCTACTTAGACAACAACAACAGTTCTTCTGAACTGAGCAGGCTGCCTGCTGATAATATCAATTTAGCTGTTTTCAAAATCTCTTTATTATTAGCGCTTTTTACCAATGTTTAATTATAAATGATAATGATGTTAATCTGCCAATCGACCAAGCGCTGACGCACTGGAATTGCTTTTCTGCAACTAGTATCTCGCCTTTTTTTTATTAGCGGCGCTACTTTTGCTACAAGTTCTTCAAAGGAATCTTTGCTCATGCGAACATAGTTTTTAAAGTCAATTTCAGCAGAAAATTCTAATGCGTTCAATAAGTTTCCCTGTCCTAGTTTTTCTCGATTAAGGTACCACTTTTTGCACTATAATGCTCTTTTTTTATAAATTCTATTTTGTATTCTTCCTCTTTTTATTGCTATAGCAAGCAGAATAACAGCGCACAATTTTCTTTTACACAACACGTCTTCAAAATAATTTAGAAAATTAAAATAAATTTAATAATACTCACTAATAAACATCTTTAAAAAAATTCAGTCATATTAGGTTGCAATATTTATAATAATATATTGTTATTAAATTTTTCGATTATTTTTAGTGTTGCTTCAAATAACTCTTCTAAGAAAATTATATTATAAATTTTATTATTATAATATGAATATGAATATAATATTGTTCCTTTTTTGGAAATTTCCTTTACGATATATTAACTTTTGTATTAGAAAAAAAAAATGTTTTTATACCCTCCACTCCAGTGTGCAGAGGGTATATATAAGTTTGTCATTCCGTTTGTAATAATTAGAAAAAAAAATTTAGACCCCATAAAATATATATATTTGTGATCCTTATAACAACCGGAGTTGATATAGCGATGTCCGTCTGTCCGTCTGTGGAAATCATGACGACGGCATCAATCGGGCAGCTAGGGTGCTCGTTGACATAAAAAATGATTCACTAACATCCTGAAAAGTTTGCTATTTAAAATCGTCCAAATCGGTCGATTAAGGCCCAAGATTTGAATGAAGAACTAAAAAAAGTCTTGAAAAAATATAATTTTCTATGTTGTTCTTGTCCCGATCACGCCCTCAATAGTACATCTACTGAGATCATTTTTAGTGAGAATGATTAACCAAATTCATGGAAAGATTTCTGTTTCAAAAATCATTAAAATCGGTGGAACAGGTCCATGGAAATCTCTGAAAAATTAAAAAAAAAAAATTAAAAATATGATATTTCTATATTGTTCTTGTTGTTATTCTAAATATTGTGTTGTTGTCAAAGCTGGACTTGTTGTTTTTGTGGTCGTTGTGGTAATAATATAATAAAAACTAACCCTTTGTACATTTTTTATACCCTATACCACTATGTGGTTTACATCCTTCAATCAGTAGTCCAAAAATGATCCCTATTGGACAACTCTTAGTCATAGGCCCCATATAGAGCTGCTTCCCGATCTTCACTTAAATCTATCAAAAAACAAAAATATTGCACTGATTCTTCTCAAATTTTGTTTGTATATATTTTTGCAAAATACAAGAGACTTTACCAAACATGGTCAGGATCGGTCCATTTTTGGGCCTAGCCCCCATATAGATATAGCATCCGATATGAACTTTTTCATATCTGCAGCCTAAAAAATTAATAACAATCCCACTCAAATTTGGTTTATGCTTATTTTCTATATCCAGTTAGTTGGACCTGAGAGATAGGGTCTCTAAACGCATGGTATAGGGTATCGTATAGTCGGTGTAGACCGACTATAATTTCCTTACTTGTTTATTAACTCTGGTAGAAAATTTTAAAAGTTTCCATTGTTTTGGCATCACTAAAAAAATTTGTTAGATCATTTCTGTTATTACCACGAGCCTGCCTGCAAAATTTAAGATCGAATGGGTTACTGCAAAGGGGTTAAAATCGATCCAAAATTTTTTCGACAAGCAGACACTACGAGTTAATATATGTAAAGGGAGTAAAAATTCACCAGCATCTAAAGCAAATAATGCTAAAATACCTAGTTGTTAATAGAAAAAAAAAAGCAATGTAAATTTAGCAAAAAAAAATTTTATGTATAAATTTATTTAAAGAGAAAAACACAAAAATAACGTTTGATGTTGTTTTTTTTGTGTGTAATATTTACATATACATACATGAACATATTAAATAATACAAATAATATACATATATTATATATATGTATATCCATAACAACTGCATGTTAGAAATAAATCGGTATATTATTTTATTTACATAAAATTCTGCAATATTTTGTTGTGGGGAAAATACATTTCTTTTGCATTAACAGAGTGCCACTTCATTTTGCTCAACGTGACTATGCCACAGTAGATAGCGCCACAATTTTTGTTTGTTCTAATTAGCTTTGCAATAGTTATTTCTATTTTAGCATGAATGTTAATATTTTCAACTAGATATCATACAGAACAATGTTAAGAGTATACACGGGCTGGTCTTTTATTTCATACGTTTTTTCATTATTCTTTTACATATATGAACATAAGTTTGGCATATTAACTTTTTGTTGTCTTTACAAAATAGAGTTACCGAGTTCATCAATGAGTTTTTTGTGCTTTCAAAATAGTTCTACATAGTTATATAAAATTGTTATTCTGCTTTGCCTACAAAATATCTCATTGCGATTACATCTAATTTTAAAAATTGTTTATAAATACTAAAGCATTATTATTCACATAAATACAAAATTGCACTTTTTAAATTTTCCATTCAAATTTAAGAAAATATCAATTCTAAAAACTAGAATTAAAAATTTCCAATTATAAATTACAATTAATTGAATTTCAGAAAATCATATCAAAATGTCGGAAATTATAATTTTAAATTTAGAAGACATCAATTGCATCTTTAATATATAAATTTTATTCGTTAAACACAAATTGAAATTCAAAAAAAAAAAAAAACACCAAATACCTGTGTTTACATTTAAAAAATTTTTACATATAAAAAAATATTGACATTCAGGAGAAATTAATAGCTTATCAGTAAAATTTTTAAACGATATTCGCTATTGTTAAAGTCAGCTGTTGTTGTTATCTAAACGACAACCATATTTGTGTTGTTTATTCAATCGATAAAAACTTAAATTTTTAGGTTGAAATGTCGTCATACATAAATAAAAACAAGTAAGAGTGTTAAATTCGGCTATGCCGAATCTTTGATACCCTCCACCTAGGTTTTCTTGCGCTATTTGTAACAAATGTAAATAAAATATTTCAAAATGTAAACAATTTGATCAATTTAGTAATTTATTACAACAAATACTCTGAATTTTCAGCATTTACGTTCAACAATTTTAAAGTCAATAGAAGATAGTAAACAAAATATATTTTTAAATTTCGGATCTTTTTCGGAATACTTGTCCATGTCTTATATTTTAAAAGCACTAGCATTAATCAGTTTTATTTTTTCGATCTTATTACATCAGTTTGTCATTCCATTTGTAACGCATCGATAAATGGATTTGCGTCTATGTGTTTAATGCAAAAGATTTCTTACTTTTGTCGAATTGTAGGGATTTTTTGCAAATTTTTTTAACAACTTAATATTATATATATTTCAATTTTAAACTTTAAAATTAAAAATATATACCTTTTTTAAATCTGCTAATAACTCTATCATATGGAGAAAGTAAATACGTGGCTTCTTTAATAAGAATGACAAGTAAAAAACACTTTTGTGCAGTTTACTTGTTTTGTGCATTTTTTAAATATATATGTACATAAGTACGCCATCTTTGTAGATCTCTTCGATTTTATTAAGTAAGTTTGTAAATAAAAAGAACATTAAAATATTATAAATGTAAACATAATTGATTTTAGAAAAATGTCCGATTCGTTTTTCGATGATGCTGAAAACACATCAAAGAAATACAGAAAACAAAGGTTTTACTCAAGTTAGTTGAGAGACGAGAAGCTAATGGGATGGAACAGGTCAAAGATGATGACTTTAAATACAGATGCAAGGCTTGTGAAAAAATATTAAATTGCAATAAATCAGACCTAAGTATACACGCTAATAACCAATGTCTTAAAAAAAATATCTTTTAAAACCAACAAGCAAAATTCTGTTTACGTTATAAGATCCCATTTGCAAGCCATTTTAATTAATTGTGTAAATTTTAAATGCACATCTAGCCATATAAAAGATGAATTATACAGAATAGTAAAAATATTTTTTTTATAATATTTGTTGGTTTTTTATGTTGTTGTTATGTAATTCTAATGATATTCTTATCTTATTTTTTATGATATTTTCTTCGTTTTTATGTTATTTTTGCATTATTGAAATTGAAAATTAACAAATTAAAAATAAATTTTTTTTTTTGAAAAATTTAAAAAAGTAGTGTAGGGAAAAATGTAGAGCGAAAAAAGTGGATGTAATTTTTTTTCATTAGCGTAGAGATTTCTGTAAAAATATCCTGGCATCACTGGTACCTATTAAAAAACAATGTAAGATTTCACAAAAAAATGCGACGTATATCTGCTTTGTTCAAAAGCTTTCATAAGACTAATGCAAAAGCATTTTTATTTCAGTAGTGCCAATTATATTTTTTTTACTTTATTAAAATAGAAAAACATGTGTGATTCTATATAAAATTGCCTTAAATATATTTCTTATTTATAATGCAATATTATAACGTAAAAATAAATAAATAAATTTACTTATTAATAGAATTATTATAGCATTTCATTTTGCGATTAATTTTTTCAACAAAATATTTTTATTTTGTAGCCAACAAAAATAGAAATTAGCATAAGTTGACTACAGCAGCAAAAGTGATCTTGTAGTCGTGTAGCTGTGTTGGTGTCAAAATAATCGTTTTCATATAAACGTGTTTATTTTATTTTGTGTTTCATGAGAGAGTTCGGCTTACTGGTGCCATTATGTATATGTGTGTGTAAACAAAAATATACGATATCCCAGTAATCATTTCGAAGATTGTTTTAACAAAAATCATCTTACTGTGTCTTCTTCGAGCACTTTTGATGATTAAAAACTGATTAATCACATGCGGTATTAGAAAAAGACTAAAGGTGCGTTCAGACTACGCAAATATTTGACCAAATAAACGTAACCCCTAAATAATGTATAATTTTCCTTGTATAATTTTCATTATGTTATACAATATAAGATATAGAATATAGTTAAATATATTAAATATTACTAATGTAATAAAACATAACTTAATTTTGTCTTTTATATATCACGTAAGATTGAATAAAACTTTCATAAAATTAGGGGTTACGTTTATTTGGTCAAATATTTGCGTAGTCTGAACGCACCTTAAGAAATGATTTTTGCTTTCGCTTAAAAAGTGATTTATAGAAAAATTACATTAAATATGACTCAAAAATAAGTCGAAATTAATCAGAAAATTGGATAAAAAAGGTACTTAAGAAGAGTCGGGGGAAGGTAATATTTCCTCCCAACAAAAGAATATTTTGTGATCAGCAAAAGAGCGCATTTATGACTGTTTTAATAGCACAGAGAAGTCAAGAAAGACTTCACATGATCACTTATTGCACAAAATGTTTCTGGGATTTTATTCACTATCTGTAGAAACAGTTTTTTAAGTAAAACAAATCTGCACACAATTTCAAATCTATTTCGTTTACAATGATACGATCACTTTGTTTACTAGCTAGTAGTAAAACAAGAAAATAGTATTATAATACAGCGTCATGATGAATTGTACTTCTTACAATTAGTTTATTTTTAATGTGCCATAAGAAGTTCGGTTTGTGCTAAGAAATGAATGAATACATGTTTCCCAGGGCGAACCTTAATCATTGCACTTTGATTGAGTTGAGCCCGCGACTATTCCTGATGTGGATAGCTCGTACCTACAATTTTGGTAGTTGGGAATGGCGTTTGTGCAAAGGTAAGCATGAACACATGTTTCCCAGGGCACTTTGATTGGGCTGAGCTCCGCGATTATTCCGGGAATGGCGTCCGGGAATGGCGTTTGCCTGCGCCAAATATTAAAAAATAAATTTTAAAAATGTATTATGATTAAATATTATTGACATCAATATTATATTATTACCATCTGAGAAAAACACCAATTTTTTACAAGGTAGAATTTTTTGGTTTCAATACTACTTTTGAATGCAAGTACATATGTACTAAAAGTAGAACCCTTAACATCATACTATTTCTTGCAACCCTAAAAATTGCAGTATTTTGTATAAATAAAATAATTTATATTTATTTATATTATTTTTAATATGCGCTTATTATCGATATACATATACAGAATATATGAATGTTATTTATAGTATTTTTATATTTGCAACAGTAGTATGTATGTATGTATCAATTTGTAATATTTTGTGATCTTATAAAAATCGCAGAATATTGATATTGATTTCATATAGTTTCTTTTATCAATTAACTAACTTAAATATTACACCATAAAATGTTGATATTGGTTAATTTTTATATTATTGCCACAACGACCATAAAAACAACAAGTACAGCTGTGACAAAATACAAAATTTAGAATAACAATATAGGAGAACATCATATTTTTTTAACTTTTCAGTGATTTCTCGGCACCTATGAAACCTATTGTCACGATTTAAAAAACAGAAACCTTCTCATGATTTTGGTGTATCATTCTCACTAACAAGAAGTCCCCTAGCTGTCCTAATGAGAACGTTATCGTGACAAGAACGACATAGTCAAATCATATTTTTTCAAGACTTTTTTTACTCCATCGTTCAATTCTCGGGACCAGATAAACCGATTTGGACGATTTTAAATAGCAAACTTTCCAGGATGTTAATGAATCATTTTTTATACAAACGAGCAACCTCGTTGCCCGATTAAAGCCGTCATCGTGATTTCCACAGACGGACAGACGGACATCGCTATATCAACTCCGCTTGTTATAAGGATCACAAATATATATATTTTATGGGGTCCAGATTTTTTTTCTAATTATTACAAACGGAATGACAAACTTATATATACCCTCTGCACACTGGAGTGGAGGGTATAATCATAAAATAGTGAAAATATTTTGATTTAATTAAAAAAACTTTTTTATAGAAATAAAAAAATTAAATAGCATATTCAATTCATTATTTCATTTTCAAATAAATACACAGAAATATTAGTAAAAAATAAAGATATTAAACATCAACATAAAACCATCCTGTCAAACACGAAGTAATTTGTTTTTTCTATTATTCTTTGTGTTTTTCGCTTATTTTGACAGAGATGCCACTCGTTTACAATTTAAATAGAAAAATAGATTTGTCGACTGTCGTTAAGAAGTATGTACTAAGTGAATCACTTAATCCTTAGTGCAAACAACAATAGCTGTCGATATATTTTGCGATTGTCGGATCGTTGAAATTTACAGAATCACACTACAGAAAACATTAATTTAAATTCAATGAATTTTAGAAAACGTCAAATGATATTTAAGAATTGCGAACATAAAAACTGTTACATAAATAAACGCAATTTGATGAGAATGTTATTTATATAGAAATTTTCACAATTTTTTTTGGATAAAAATTTGAAGTTTTTCAGAAAATAAAGATAACAAATTATTTTATTTAAAATGTTTGGGACATTTGGTTTTTTGCGTTTGGCATCCCTAATTTGAATATTTATTATTATAAAGTTATTCTCTATGTTTTCCAAATATGGCAATGTTTTTATAAAAAAGTTGAGAGAGCTTTTTTTTGGTTATTATTTGTTACTCCATCCGACCTACATGACCGCAATGAAAAAATATTTCGCCAGTTAAAAGAAACTATACAGCCATCTCCACAACCATTACCTTTGCAATGGAGGTTAGGGCGAGCTATTTAATTAGCAAAAACTAAATTAAAAGAGAAGTTATGTCATATAACCGGAAACGCATGCATATAGGTATATAAATAAAATGCATGCCGATCATCAACCACGATGACCAAGAAGCAAACACCGAAATAAATCCGAAATAATAGAAAAGACGAAAACCAACCCAAAGAATTTGCTGAAATAATTTGGTATTAAGTTTAAAAAATTGTTTACTTTTTCATTTACATTTATTATCAAGACTCAAACCGAGGTGGAGGGTATCAAAGATTCGGCACAGCCGAATTTAACACTCTTACTTGTTTTGTTTTTAGTCGATTTTTTATATTGATTCCACTAGCATAATCAGAGTTTTTCAGATCTTATTTGTACCCTTAATCGCTCCTAAAATCTGTTTTCATATTCCGTACCACTGCATATCATGCTGGCTCAAAAACATTTTTTTTTATCTCGCGCCCTAGGCAATCTTTTTTTGTGGCGCCCTCTTTATCAATGAAAATAGGTATTTAATGAAAATAATCTTGTTTTTATAGTCATTTTAGGGTAAAAATATTATAGTTGAAAAATAATATTAATACATATATTTATTTATTATTAAAAAAGGAAAATGGTATAATAAGAAATTTTTTTTTATAAAATTCTTTAAAAAAAGTATTTTTCAATTTTTAATCTTTTTCTTATTTTATTGTCTACCTCGTTTTCCTGATTAGATTTCTTTTATACTTTGTTATTTTTATCCATATAAATAATAACAATAATTAGAATTCATTTGTAAATAACAAATAATGTATTAGAGGACTTAGCATACCGTAACTTACATTTGTAAGTAACTTATCAATGTATAGGGCTATCTCATCTTCGTTCTTAGCCATTTTTTGATTGAAGATAAGTTTTAATTAACTTCAGTTTCGAAAGACTTCTTTTATCACTTGCTACAATAACAGGTAACGCTAAAAAGATTCTTAAGGTGATAAAAATATTTAGATAAATACCGGTCAACTTTTTGTTCACAAATAAAATATAGGACATCTTTTGGCGACGAACTTTGTTAAATTCGTGTAGAAATAGATTGATGCTCATTACACAAATCCACTGCTTCGATATCTTTAGAGCCATCAGACTTAATGCAGATTCAGGCTCAACACATGATGCACATAGGTCTTGAGTTGTTACGTTTTGTATCCTGTAAAGGCCTAGTTAGCCACACGTTGTTAAAATGTATCCGTACCGTAAATGTAACGTTGGCATTTGGTGCACTTATAGAACGTAAAAAACGAACCAGCATGTTGCTGTGTAAAATTAACCAAACTTTATCAGCTGTTCACAAATGTTACGTACAAACGTAGCAAAAATCAACAGATTGGGACGTTCCAGTTACGTGACAGTTGAGTTCGGTAACTGCTCTAAATGCTTGTTCATGTAACGGAAACACGTTTGGTAAATGTTACGTGTGGCTAACTAGGCCTTTAATGTCAAAAATGAATAGAGAAACTCACTCAAGGTTTTGCATTTGCCCAAATCTATCACTGACGGATTTGATAGCAGTATCGAGGACTGTAAAGTAAAAATTCACTTTAAATCATTGAGAATTCTGGGTGAAATTATCTTGCCTTTCATATGAAAATTGTTACTTTTTTAATCGAATGCGAACTGGTGCTGCATCAAAATCCCTTTGAAAGTCAAGTTCAGAAGCAGCTACTAACAGATACCCAAGTCCGATATCGCTCCTTAAATTCTCTAAAACGAATTTCGTATTCTGTAATTGCTTGATAGCATTTTGCTAGTTATATTAATTTCAAACAATATCTATAACATATTATAAGTTCAACAACAAACGCAAATTTCGAAATTCTAACTGATAATTCTAGCGCTTCTGAACGTGCTGCTGTCCCTGCAGTGCCAATAAAACTTTTATCATCAGAAATATCTATAAGGACATTACATATGTTTCCTAGTTCCCATCTAGTGTTACTTAATGATTTTAAGGCAAGCGACTTTACATAACCCACCAACACATCCCATCTGCGTGACGATCCTGAGAAAAACTTATATATGCATTGTACGACATAAAAAAAAGTACTACTTCTATGCAACACTTTGCAGCAAGGCACAAGAAAACTCTATAATTATTGTTCAATATTTTTTCTGCACTCCATTTTCCTTTCCTTTCACTTTACTTCCGTTATCATAACCTTGTCCACGTAGCTGCTGAATATCCAAAGACATATCATTAAACTCTTCTAAAACAGTTTCTGTCATATACTGACCTGTCGTGGATTTTAACGGCATGAAACCTAATGCTGACTTCAACTTTGTCATTATCTAATAATTTTCTTATATCTACAAACCGAATGATAATCGTCATTTGCTCGATATGACTCACATCTGGAGTACAATCTAAAATTATTGAAAAATATTTTGCAAGATGAGCACTATCAATAATTTTTTCTTAATTACATTTGTAGAAGTAAAATCATATCAGTTTGAATATTTTTTCCTGAATAGTGATTATGGATTTCGTTAACGGTAACCTTACGCAAGTGTTCTCTCATAAGCGGATCGAACATTGCAAGATATTCGAGAAATTTTAAAAAGTTTCCGTTGCCACGAGTAAACTATTTTTCTCTGCCGCTAACAAAGCCACGTAATGCTAAATTTTGTTGACCCAGAACCCGAACTAAAGAGATCAAACGTACTTATGCCTCTTGCCAATAATTTTCTTGTTCTTTAATAAATCGTAAATTATCATCATCAATAGTTGTGCCTCTTTTTAGCCGCAACTCCAGTTCTTTCCATACCTGAAAACATTTCAAATATTCTTGATTTTTCTCATGTAATAAAAGTATCGCAGATTTATTTTTCTAATCCTTAATTACTTCACCACTAAAAAGTCTTCTTTTGTAATGATAGTTTGAAAATTTTCGATTACTAGAATTAGTTGGGTATGAAATGTCATGTATGTTTTGTGACCAAATGTGAACTTAATATCACGAACTTTATTGGTGCATTTAATAGGAAATATACCAGGATCCTTGTAATCGTACTCTAATCTTAAATTTTCTTCACATACTTCATTTTGATTCACAAGTTCTGAATCTATCGCATACTTCCATAACAGATTCCTGATTCTCTAATATACAAACATTTTCATTCGAGTTGACAATAGTCGTACTGCTTGCGGTCAAAGTGCAGCTGGAGGTTTTAGCATCGCCTTCGCAATAAATGCAATTCTCTACCATAATAACATTGTGATTATCACTTTTTTCGCTGAAAAGTTTTCTAGTAAATTATTTTTATTTTAGTTAGTTCTCTTTTGTTATTCATGAATTTTGAAATAAAGTTCTTTAAAAATAAGTAATTATTTAAGTTAGAGTATTAAATATTGTTCTTTCAATGTAGAAACAAAACAAGCAAGCACTCTCAGTAGATTGTTCAATGTAACATCCAATTGATCTCGCAAATGTTGACAATCTGCTGCTGAAAGGAATAAAACATTATAATATGCGTTTTCATTCATATTAGATTTTCCCATTGACGTTACACAACTTTTTAAACATAATTTTTCCAATTGTGGACAAAAGGTGGACAGCATGTTAAAACCTTCATTCGTTATGGCGCCATCAACAAAAGTCAAATTCGGAAATTCATATATAATATCAAAATGTGTGTATGGTTGATGCACTGAACGAAGTTTCAACAAAAGTTTAAACTTAAAAACTCATCTAACTCGACGTAATTCAATACTATTCCTGTTTTTTACAATATTTTCATTTCCAAACAATCACTATTTATTCCGTTAGTTCAAATATAATTATTTGGTGTTCGGCTAACTTCTTGTTCTTTATATTTTAGTTTCCATAGATAATTAATGGTCATAGATAATGATCATTAATGATAAAATACACTACAGGCACGGGTTAATTTTAATTGTTCATGTATTATTGAGAATTTCAATATTGGGTAAATAAGATTTCTTTTGCTTCCATATTTCTTTGACATTTATTTATATTGTCTTTGGTTTTGATCCGCTTAACAGCGCTGATTTTTGTTTATTTGCAAAAGGGGGTCTATAAAGCTCTCTCAATTTTTTTTGTAAAAATATTGCGATATTTTGAAAATATGGAGAATTAAAGCTTTTTTACATAAAACAATACAATACAAAATCTAACCCAGTGATGCCAACTTTTGAAAGAAGAAAATCGTCAGTGGCAAAGTAATTTTGAATTATACTATTTAAAAAAAAATATATTTACATTTATTGACTCCAAACACTCAATTATTATCGGACTTGAATTTTTTTGGTTTTAATATGTTTTTACATACATTTCATGGGTACTTTACCATGAAATCAAATTTTGAAGTCATCATGAACACTAGTTCAAATTAGGGATGCAAAACGCAAACAAGCAAATACCCCGAAAATTTAAAATAATATGATTTGTTATTTTTATTTCCTGAAAAACTAAAAATTTTCATTCAAAACAATTGTGAAAAATAATATATAAATAACATTCTCATCAATTAGTTGTACGTTTTTTATTAAAATTTGTTCTTTCGTTTAAAAATTATTGCTCTTTACTTATGTAACAATTTTTATGAGAGCAATCCTTAAATATTAATTGATGTTTTCTATACTTTATTTGATATCTTTGAATTTAAATAAATGTTTTCTTATTTTGAAATGCTATTAATGTTACCTGCAGCGCGATTCGAATCGTTAAAAAAAGATAACAACAATTTTATCGATTTTGGTATTCAGTAACTTGTTTTAACGATAATCGAATCGTTTAAATAAGTAAACGACAATTTTAACGATTTTGCTTTTCACTAACATTTTTAAACGATATTCGGTATTGTTAAAGTCAGCTGTTGTTGTTATCTAAACGACAAATATTTTTGTGTTGTTTATGCAATTGTTAAAAAGTTAAAGGTAATAAGTTAAAATGTCGTTTGAGTATTTAGCGTACGATTTGTCGCAAGATGAGCCCGTTTTGAACGCTCCAGTAGTAAATCGCCGTGATCTCCGAGACTTGGACAACCCGTTTGATCTAACAGCAACGGAGTTTAAAAAACTTTATAGGTTAAGTCCGGAATTGGTCGAAGACCTTGTTATTGAGCTTAATAATAAGTTAAAAGGTTCCAGAATAACGGCAATATCAACTGAAAAAAAGGTAAGTCGAGTTATTTTTAAGCCTCAATGGAATTTATAAAAATTCATAATGCTAGGTACTCGCTGCTCTGCGTTTCTACGCAACTGGGTGCTACCAACGGCCTGTAGGGGAACAGTGGGGAATTGCTATGAGCCAGTCGTCCATAAGCCGTTGCATGCAACAGGTAACGGATGCAATAAATACCGAAATGTTTTGTGCCAAGGTGAGGTTTCCAATGACGCAAGTGGAACGTCAAGGTGCGAAAACAATATTTGCTTCAGCACTCTCACCTTTTGTAGGAGGCACTATCGGGGCCCTTGATTGCACGCATGTCTCGATTTTGGCCCCGAAAAATCATGAGGAGGCCTATGTCAACCATCATGGCTACCACTCAATCAATGTGCAAATGGTAAAAGAAAAATTTCATAAAGGAATCGACAATAATTTTACCTTTTTTTTACTTGCAGAGATGTGACCCAACTCTAAAAATATTAAATGTAAATGCAAAATATCCGGGAGCGCGGCACGATTCCTACATTTGGAGCTCTTCGGCAGTGCGGAGAGTTATGCAGAGAAATTTCGAAATTGGAGATCACAACATGTTTTTAATTGGTAAGTTTTTTTAATAATAAATTATTTTTATTTATAACAATTAAAATTTGTCCATTACACAGTTTTTCATCTAATATTACTACGAAAATCTCATCTACAGGTGATTCTGGATACCCGTTGGAGCCGTGGCTGATGACTCCTCTACCGAACCAACCAGAAGGGAGTCCTAAGTTTCGCTACAACGAGGCACTGTGCAAAGCTCGCAACCCAATCGAACGACTCTTTGGTGTCCTGAAAGCAACATGGAGATGCTTATCGCAGCAAAGAACGTTGTTGTACGATCCCGGATTTGCTGGAAAAGTAGTGAACGCATGCGCTGTGTTACACAACGTTAATTTAGCAGTACAAAGAAACGGGACTGAAGATGAACTATTAGAGCCTCAAACAAGTGGTAATTTGGTAACCCAAGGCGCACCATCCTCGACAGCAAAACGTGTTCAAGAACGAGTTATAGTAAATTTTTTTACATAAATAAAAATCATAATGTAATGAAAATATATTTGCTTTTATTTAAAAAACTTTTTATATAAATAAAAATGAAATAGCATATTCAATTCAATATTTTATTTTCAAATAAATCAACAAAAACAATTAAAAAAAGAAAAATTCTAGTTCAAACATAAAAATACAAAATTAAATACATTTAAATAATAATAAAACAAAAACAACATTCACTTTGTGATTAAAAAAAATTTAAATATCAAATACATTATATATATATATGAAATATGTATGTACATTGTACATATAGTGACGGACAATACAATAGAATCAATTAAGTTTTTTTCTAATTTTATGTTTGTGGCTATTATTTTAAAATATAAACACAAAATAATAGTTAAATTGTAATTGTCAATTGTAACAGTGAAATTGTAATAGTTACAATTACGATTTAACTTTTTTTGTATTTAAAAATAAAAACCACAAGCATAAAATTAGAAAAAACTTAATTAAAAACTATAAAAAACTTAATTAAAAACTATAAACTATATTTTGTATCACAAAAAATTGTTTTTTTTTTAAGACAATAAATCCGGCACAGCCTAGTTCAAAACTCTTCCTTGCTTAAGCTTTACATTAAAAGTTTTCAAATATTTCATTTTAATTTTCGTTACAACAAAAGAGTTTTTTTAACACAAAAAGATACATCAATATGAAAAAAAAAATGTTATCGTTAATAAAGAAAAGAGTTAAACCAAATGAAGAAAAATAAATAAACAAAATACTTACACGTCAACATACCAAACATAACAAAACAAATTATTGCATTCCATTGATTGCAACTGCAAGATTATTGAATGCCTTGCCGACTGCACTCAATCCCTCTCCCATAGTTTTTATGGCCTCCGCCATCATTTTGCTGCTTTCGGCAATCACTGCATTTGACTCAGCTAGCATCTGTTAAAAAATATCCAAAGATAAATACAAAAAGATAATTTGGAAAAAAAATACCTTTCAAGCATCTGCCTGTTTATTGGCGATTTCCAAAAATTTAGCCTTTGTATCGGCCTCATCTTCCACATACTTCCTTTTAAAGCCTCTTCGGGGCGTGTTTTTCGCCGTTTTGGGCGTCTCAATCGTCTTTACAGGCGTACATATGGATGACCGCATTTCAAAAATGAAGTCTTCACTTCCATCTTCAAGTTGAAGTTGAAGCTCCTAATAATGGAAACAATTAAAATCAACACATTTAGGAAAATTCACTTCAAACAACTTACCTCATCCATTGGGACATTTTCCAAAACTGAATCATGTCCCTCAATGTAGTCGCTTCCAATTATGGCAACCACACGCCTTTCCAGCTCCGAGACAGGTTCCTGACTAATCGGCCTGTTGCCAGTCAGGGCTTGCTGCCTCTTTCTGTCCCGCACTTTTATGCTGGTGCGGCTTTTCAAGTCTCTCCATACCTTTATTATACAAAAAATTTAGTAAAATGTCTTATATTAAAACAATATTTACTTACCGTGTGCCACTGGTCCACAGACTTCACTGCTCCGCCAAGACTATTAAGCTGTTCCGTCAATTCGCTCCACTTCTTGTCGCATTCGACTTTTCCGTGGAGCTTTTGGAACTTGCCTCCTGCTAGTCCGGCGTTTTGTACCAAAAAATCAACCAATTGGTTTACTTGTTCCACTGAGGCGCGACTTCTTTTTGTGGTAGTTGTCATTCTAAAAAAATATATAAAGAAATTGTTATCAAAATTAAAAGTAATAAATAAACATTTTACTTAACTTACCTTGCACAATAATAGATAAAATCAACCTGTCAAACATGTGTTGATTTGTTTTTTTTTCTATTCTTCTTTGTGCTTTTCGCTTATTTTGCCAGAGATGCCACTGGTTTATAATTTATATAAATAGAAAAATAGACTTGTCGACTATCGTTAAGTTGTACTTAGTGAATCACTCAATCGTTAGTGCAAACAATAATAGCTGTCGATATATTTAGCGATTGTCGGATCGTTAAAAGTTACTGAATCGCACTACAGTTCAAATACAATTCTTTATGTCAAAAAAAAATTCTAAAAATTTCAATATACTTTTCAATAGAGTTAAAATTCAATAAATTGTTAGTCAATTTTTCATGTATAATTTTCAATATAAATTTAATATAATTCAATATAGTATTTCATTATAATTTTTCAATATTTTAATTTTCAACATAGCTTTTCACTATAGTTTTCAAAATATAACTTTCACTATAAGAATTTTCAAAAGATTTCAAAAAAAATTTCAAACAAAATTTTCAATATACTTTTCAATATATTTTCAAAAATTTCAATAAATTGTCAATCCAATGTAGTTATCCAAAACCAAACCATATATTTAAAAATTCCGCAAGATAAGTATGTTCATTCATCCATAAAAAGTAAAAACATTTGTGACCTAAAATTTTCCCGATTATTTGCTACAAATTCGTACTATAAACACTAATTCGGACAAGTAACCGGTTCGTGTAGAACGAAGTTCTTATATTCCGGAACTATCCTCTATTGACCAAGCAAATTAAAAAAATCACAAAAATAAATTAAATGTTTGTAGGGTGAACTAAATTGTCAAAGCCAGTTTCAATTTCGGTCAATATAAATAGCGATTTACACATATTTAATTAAAATTCCAGAAATTGAAATGAGGCATGACATTTAGGACACTTAAGCAAAAAAAATGTGTTGAGGAACAATAAGTGCTTACCCGACGGCACTGATGTTAAAATTGAATTTATTTCGTTCCTGTTGAGGCAAAATTTAAGTAAAAAAAAACACCGATCTATGGATGTTCGGGCCCCACGTTGGGCGCCATTTCTGTAATGGTACGGTACGGTGGTCGGTCCGCTTCTGTTCCCTGTGCCTTTAACGGTTCGCACGTGCTGGCGTGGGGCGTAGCTCGCCGGAGGGGTGGGTTCTTGTTAAGGCCCAGGGAAACCGCACTACAAAAAAATCACGTGCGATTAGCTGAGAAATTGTCAAAACTACCCTATGGAATAGAGGAATGGATGGATGGTCATACTTACTTTTGCGTCGGTTCTTGATGTTATGCCCTTTTTTGCCCTCCCTACCATGTTACCTGTTTTTCCATCTTGATTGGAGGTAACCAACAGCAATAAAAAGATTGGTTTGGTTTGGTTTTCTACATTGGGTTTAAAAAAAAGTTTATTTAACCTTCATTTTAAGGTTATAAATTTAAATTATTTTTCGTAACATGTTAAAATTTTAGCCAAATTTTATTTTTAGCAAAATTTTAAGCTTAGCAAAATTTTAATTTTAGGGAAATTTTAATTTTAGGAAAAATTTTAAATTTAGCTTAATTTTAATTTTAGAATAATTTTTAAATTTTAGCAAAATTTGGGTTTAGGAAAATTTTAGCAAAATTTCTATTTTTAACTTTATGATTAGATAAATTTTATATTTAGTAAAAATTTTTTTCTTTTAATAATTAGAAAATTTTTATATTTATACAAGTTTTATATTTCGAATATTTTATATTTTGTGAATTTTGATATTTCGAAAATTATATATTTATTTAAATTTTATAATTAGAAAATTTTCTTAACTTAGCAAATTTAGTACAATTCTTAGTCTTAGCAAATGAGTTAAATTTCATAAAAATTTTATTTGTAAGTTTAATTTATCAAATTATATGTCTATAAAAATAAAAATAAGAATTACCGACTTATTGAGGTTGTTGTCGAATGTAGCGCTATCGCCTGTCGCCGGGGTTGTGTCTCTGTGGCTTCGTTGTTGCTTTTAAAGATGAATTTTTTTTTCTCTTGTTGCTGGTTGTTTTCAGGTCGAAGCGATGGTACTGCAGTACAGTTACCGAAATTACCCTTAATTAACCAATTACTTTTATATTTTAAAATAGTATAAAATAATTACTGTTTATTAAGACTTAAAACAATATTTTTAAATTTTACAATTTTAATAGTTGAACTGTTTTTTTCTTTTTTTTTTTGGGTATTTCTAGTTTTAGTTTACCATCTAGTTCAAATTTTCAAATTTTTTTGGTTTAACACAAGTAGATTTCAAACTTTTGATATTTTTTCAATATTTTCTTTTACAAAAATTTTTTGTTTTTTTTTTTTGTTCAAGTCTTTATACTATATTTTCTTTTCTAATATATCTCTCCTCTTTGTTTTTTTTTTTTTTTAAATTTTCGGAAGTTTATTATTAACAAAATAGCTTATTGTTTTCTATGTTTGTCCACTGTCCACCAAACTCTTAAAAAAACTTTTCACGATCACTTTTTTTTCTCTTTTTACTATCACCAACTGTCCACTTCACTAGCCAGCACTTCAATGAATTTTTAAATTCTGGCGTCATCTTCATAACACCAATTATACAAGCCCTTTTCTTTTTTTTTTCTGACCAGCACAACCAAAAAAAATAAACCTGTTTTTGTATTACATACGCTCACCCACTCATTGAATAGCCTATGTATGTCATTATGTAACTTTTTATCTCTTTATCCCTAATACACATAGATATACAGACACTCGTTCATAATCTCACTCTTTTCGTAAAAAAAAAAAAATCATGTGAGTCCGATCACATGGAAGATGTGTAAACATCTAGTAATTAAAAATTTTTTTATGTCATTTTTTAAAATCAAACAGAAAACGTCATCTATTTATCACTTATAGCAAAAACTGTTTCAGCTAATTCAACAACCCTTTGCTGTAAATCATTAAAAATATCCCAATATAAACGTATATAAGTGATACATAGATGACGCTTTTAAAAAAGTGGCATTATATCATAATTTTTTCACCAATACAATCATAAGTCACACAGCGTTATCTGCTTCAGCTCACACCGATATGAGTTACGCTGTTTTTGTGATTGTATTGTGAAATAGAAATTTACCCCCCTGCGCGTATAGATGTTTACACATCAAAAAACCAACTCATATTAAAAGGAGAGAGAGTAAGTGGGATTACCGAGTGAACGAAGGGGTAAGCTAATAACAATAGCTGAAAACCAAGTGGGAGAACGAGAAGGATTGCAAGTTGTAGTTGACCCGATACATACATGAATAATCATGAATTCATATAAAACAACGCAGGGACTGAGAAAAAAAATCGCGCCATAAATCAGTTTGCAAAAATAGAACAAAAAAAAAATTTTTCCATTAACATATTACCATATAAGGTGTTGTTTACATGTACATACTTGAACTTGAAAATAATTTCAAGATCAAGGTTATATTTTTTTTTTTTGCTTTCTTATTTCTGCTTGTACCAGAAATTCTTTGGCTACAGTGCAGAGCAAAACTGATCACCGTCACATACTTACCCAATAACAAAAGGAAAAAGAACAAGGAATAAATAAATAAAATAAAATTACATTTAAACTTACATTCTACATTTAAACTAAAAGAAAAAAAATGTTACATTAATACTTACGTTTACGAATTAAAATTTAAACTTATATTATACTGAAGTTACATTACCTACATTTATATTTATGGATATATGTACTTACTCTTATAATTATACTTATATAAAAACATATTTATCTACATACACACCAATTAGTATATTTATCTTCATACCTTCAATAAACAAATAAGAAAATATATACACTGCGCGTCATCAGGTTAGCGCCCCCCCGTTTCACTGACCGTTAATGTTAAATATTATCTGAGCCAATTGAGCTATAACGTTACAGTTTTTATCAAGCAGACTCTTATCAATTACCTTAAAATAAAAAACAATTAGTGCTATAACATTCAAGTTAATTTATATTTCATTTATATATATTTTTATTCATTTAAATTGAACCATATATATATAAAAAAATTTTTTTTTTAATCAATGTCAGAATTTGATGGAGATGAATTCACAAAATTAATTAGAAACTTTAACAGTGTGAAGAAAAGAATTTTACAAAAACGTCCTATGTCAGCTAAGGAAATTAAAATCAATGAATATATAGACGTATTAATTCAAAATTATAATTCAATAATAGAATATACGAAAATACATTCAGCAAACTTGCCAATTGTTACAAAAACTCCCATTCTTTATAAAATAAAACGCTGTCGAGAACTTTTAGTGAAATGTTTTGCCAAACTTAGTTGTAAAATAAAAATTCCTGAAAACATAGAACTATTAGAACCCGTAGACAAAGACATAGTGACAGAAAGCGATAGTGAGTCAGAATACATTGAGGTAGAATCCGAAACATATATTGATAATAACAATATTCAGGGGTTAGAAGGAAAATTCGAGATGGCAACAATCGAACAAAAGAAATCGTACATTAGTATGTGCGCATCCATCATTAGGGATAATTACAATGGAAATCCATTAGCGCTAGATTCTTTTTTGGATAAAATAACTTTAATTGAAGATATTACAGAGGAAAACTTAAAATCTACACTTATATGTTTTATAAAATCGAAACTCGAGGGAAAAGCGAGGGAAGCATTACCAGATAGTATTATAACAGTAAATGATATCAAAATAGCACTGAAGGGTAGGATAAAACCAGATAACTCAAAGGTTATTGCTGGTAAAATAGCATCACTGAACGTAGAAAACGAAAATTATACGGAATTTTCTAAACAAGCAGAAGAGCTTGCGGACGTTTTAGAAAGATCACTAGTCTTTGAGGGCATTACTAGGAATAAAGCACACGAAATGGCCATTGAACAAACCGTAAGCATGTGTCGGTTGAATGCAAAATCTGATTTAGTAAAATCAATTTTAGCATCATCTGTTTTTTCAGATCCGAAGGAAGTTGTGGCGAAGTTAGTGATTGAACAGGCAACGGATAGGAAAGAGAGTCAGGTACTTACGTTTCGAACCGGTAACAGAAACTTTCCGGATAATTCGAATCAGTTCAACAATTTTTATCCCCCCAGAAACAATAACAATTACCGAGGTAGTAATCGTGGAAATTTCCGTGGTAACAATTCTCACTCAGGATTTAATAGAAACAATAGAAACTTTAATAGCTTTCAAAATAATTACCGTGGTAGTCAAGGAAACTATTCACGGGGTTTCACCCAACAAAGAGCTTCAGTTAGGCCTTTAAACGCGGAGGCCCCTCAACAAGAATGTTTGTTGAGGGAGGAAGGGGAAGAAACTTTAAACTAAACAAACCTGAAACTTTTAAGTCAGTTTTTACTTTGAACCCTAACTATGCAGACTTTATTAGGTTAAACTTACATAATAATATTAAACCGTATACTTTTCTCGTAGACTCACAGGCAGACATTTCATTAATAAAAGTGTCATGTCTACATCCTAATATTACATTAAATAAGAACGAAAAAATTAGCATCACTGGTATAACAAAATATGCAATATCGACGTTAGGAACAATTTATACACATTTAACAATTTCAAATTTTTCAATCCCACAAATACTTCATGTAGTTAACGATGATTTCAATATTCCTTCAAATGGGATACTCGGAAAAGATTTTCTTAAGAACAACAATTGTAAAATTGATTATAGAAGTATGACAATTTCCTTTTTTTATTCAGAACAATAAATTTAATATACCAATACTTCAAGGAACTAGTGGTTATTCTTGCATTATTCCACCTAGATGTGAAGTCTATAGAATTTTTAACTTGAATAACGTTACAGAACCAATGTTCACTGACTCACAGGAGATTTCTCATGGAGTATTTATAGGGAAAGGTATAGTTTATTCAACATACCCTGTATTACGTGTAGTTAACACTACTAACGAAATAAAATGTATCAAAGATTATCACATTAAAAGGGAAAAGCTCCAAAATTTTTATATTTATTCCATAAACGAAACAAAAACAGATTCAGACCGTCTTTCAAAGCTTACAGCTGTACTTCAACAACAAATGCCAAATGACGTTAAGGATGATCTATTGCCTCTTTGTGAACAATTCTCGGATATTTTCGCACTAAAAGATGACAAAATGACTATAACCAACTTTTATGAACAAAAATTACGATTGACAGATGCAACACCTTTATATATCAAAAATTACCGACTTGCACATATTCAAAAGGATGAGATAAACAGGCAAGTAAAAAACTTATTGGATAACGATCTGATTGAACCAAGTAGTTCAAATTATAATAGCCCATTAATTTTAGTTCCCAAAAAGAGTTTGAATGACAAAAAGTCATATAGAATGTGCGTTGACTATAGAGCTGTCAATAAGAAATTTATTGCCGACAAATTCCCTTTGCCAAGGATCGACGACGTTTTAGACAACCTAGGACGTGCGAAATACTTCTCAATTATAGATTTATATTCGGAATTTCATCAAATACCACTTCACGCAAATTCACGTGACATTACTTCATTTAGCACCGATAGCGGAGCATTTCGTTGGAAGGTTTTACCTTTCGGACTTAATATAGCACCAAATTCTTTTTCAAGGATGATTTCCATCGCATTTTCAGGTCCTGAACCTAACAAAGCTTTTCTCTATATTGATGACATCATCATTATTGGATGTAGTAAACAACATCATATTCAAAATTTAAGAGACGTATTTCAAGTTTTAAAAAAACATAATTTAAAAACAAATCCATACAAATGCAATTTTTTCCGGTCAGAAGTCACATTTCTAGGTCACAAATGTACTGCAAAAGGTATTTTACCCGACGATTCTAAAATAAACGTTATTAAAACGTATCCGGTTCCTACCGATAAAGACGCAGTTAAACGTTTTGTGGCATTTGCGAATTATTATAGGAAATTTATTCCAAATTTTGCTATTTCAGCAGCGCCATTGAATTTCATTACAAGGAAAAATACACATTTTAACTGGAATGAACAATGTCAAGCCTCTTTCGACAAATTAAAATCTGCATTATTATCACCGAAAATTCTGCAGTACCCATAAAAAAGGAATTAAAAAATGGATTCTTTATTCATGTCTTACAAACTATTTAACAAATAACACTTAATTTAACTAATCTTACACACTAACTTATATCTAAATTACACAACAAAAATACAAATAACCCAGAGTGTAAAGCACCGCTATTGTGCGGTGTTATACACCAGATCACCCATCGTCGAAGCATATGCCCTTCTATGGTAAAAAGAAGGTCCGCGTCATTAAACAGTAGCCCCCCGTCCCTTAAGGTCAGAAGGTCAACTGCCCTGTCGAAACAGTCCCTCACCAGCTGATTCTCCAGTGAAGAAGCCCTCTCAAGAAATCTAAAAGCAGATTCTACCAGGTAAACATCAACCCTTCCAAAATCCACACCGTCATAAACTGACCTACATGATGGTCTACGCCATACCCCGTCAGGTCCAATAGCAGGTCTGAGACCCAGACATGCCGACAGTATTCGCCTCTCCCATATTCTGAGCCTCTCCATCTGGTGGGACTAGATCCCGAACCAAACCGGAAAGGAATAGGATATGAGAGGTCTGACAATCTGCCGATACACAAGCAGCCTCACCCTTGCGCTAAGACCACCTCTCCTTCTAAGCAGTCCGTAATACATGGAAAAAACCCGTTTTACACGTCCTAGAATATAGTCTACATGCCTATAAAACTCGAAATTCTCATGAAATATAACCCCCAAATATTTAATTCTGTCAGATATACCTACATGTTCGTTCTCAATCAACAGGTTCGGAATAAAACCTATCGCGTTAGGGTAAAGGTATTTACGCCTACCCTTAATGATAACCCCACTGGTCTTAGCCATATTCAGCTTCAGACCCCATTTTCGAAAATACGTGGCTAATGTACCAAGGTACACATTCATACTGCTATTAACCGTACTAGCCCTAGGCCCACGCGCAGCGACAAGTATGTCATCCGCATAAACCAGTACTAAATCATTCCCAGATGGCTGCGGAATATCAGACACATATATGTTGTAGAGCACTGGGCCCAATAAAGAGCCCTGTGGTACACCCGCAGTCACACACCTCATGTCCGACACTACGTCATCTACCCTAACTCGAAAACTGCGTCCTTTTAAAAATTCCATAACCATTCTACAGATTGCCCTATCAAAGCCCATCGCAAGCATCTTATACAAAATTGCATCCTGCCATGCAGTATCAAAAGCACTAGAAAAATCCAAGCTGACCGCAACTGTGGCCTGTCTGGCATTTAGGCCCCCAGCCACAAAGTCCGTGAACACCTTTAAGGCATGAGTTGTCGAATGCTCACTTTTAAAACCAAATTGACAATCCTTTAAAATTTCTCCCTCATCTAATCTATCACGAATTCTGGATAGTAAAAAATACTCCATCAACTTGCCGAAGGAAGATAAAAGCGATATTGGTCTATAATTGCCACTCCGTTTCGGATCACAACCAGATTTCAAAATAGGAACCACTAATGCCTCCTTCCACCGTCTCGGGAAGTACCCGATGTTAAAACAGTGGTTGAATAGAACCGCCAAAAATTGCCATATTGGCGGATCTGTTTTTCTCAAAACGAAGTCCGGAACCACGTCCCTGCCACTTGATCTCTTATTCGATCTCCTACGCAAGGCATTACCTATATCCGCTGACGTCACAAATACCTCCCTGCCCACACTGCTAACACCAATTACGGTACCATCTGCCATAACGTCCCCACCAAAGAAAGCCAGTGGAGTTCTATCCTCAAGTATCGAAACCTCCCTCCTAACATCGACCGCAAACGAGTTTGAAATTAAGTCCCCACCTCCTCTGTGAACCTCATAGAAATGATCAGCTAGTAAGCATGCCTTCCCAGATGCATCGGGCACTATAGTCCCCTCCGCATTGATCAAATCCGATATAGGATCTCTCCTTAGCAACCCAGCAACCCTCTTCACTTGTCTAAATGTCCTATTGCCAGGTCTCACTTTCCGTAAGTAATTAGTCCAATACTCATGCTCAAAGACAGCAGTAGCATCCTGCATATCCTGTCCAGATTCCTTATATCAGCCCTGATGATACAATATCTACCAGGGTCACCTGTTCTACGTAATGTACGTCTAAGTCTTTTCTTTTTCGCAATAAAACCCAAAATATTCGGTGGAAGTTTCAATAATCCACGTCCACCCGATGGTATTTTAGGAATGGAACATTCCATGGCACCCTGAAGAGCTACCCCCATCGAGTCAATACAGTCATCGATCCCCCGGCCGAGACATTTCTCCCAAGTGGGAGTCGACAATCAGCCAGGTTATTAGATAAGGTCCGGTTAAAGAGTCTCCTGTCAATTCTATCAAAATCATAAAGAGATTGTCGTTCCCTGTGCATGACTCCCCCGTTCTCGATTATATATTCCACTGCCCTGTGATCAGATTCATAGTCCAAAGTTCCAAGTCCCAGACCAGCCGTAGTGGCCGATGCAATGTCAGAGGACGCTAGAAATACATCAATGTAAGAAGATGACATCCGAGATGTCCGAGTCGGTCCATCTGTCCGACAAATATCAATATTCGGACAGGACAAGAGAAAATCGTGAAGATTTCGACCACTTGGATTAGTATCTACACCCCCCCAAATCGGGTTGTTTGGCATTCAAGTCAGCCCCTATAATGACGCCAGATGTTAAGTCTAAAATTGGATCAATATCCGAAATTAATAGCGTATTTTGTGGTCTCGGATACACTGATACCACTGTCAATACTGTACCGTTAACCCTTCTTATACGAACCGCTGTATTCTCAATATTACCAGTGTCAATGATAACCCTTTCGCAAGATATAGAATCCCTTACTAAAACAGCCGTACTACCCCCGCGGCCGCTTGTCCTATTCTGTCTAAAAGTCACATAACCCCTAAAGTCCAGTTTGTGACCTGAGGTAAGTTTGTGCTCAGCAATAAGCAAAATATCTGGCCTATGCCCGTTCAAAAATAAATTCAAAAAGTGCCTCCTGTGCCGCGAGACAATGGAATTTACATTAATAAAAATACATTTTAGTGAATTACTCATCATGCTGGAATGACATTAGCATACCAAGCAATGCTCGGCATTTTTCCCCATCATCCTTCAAGCCCTGATATTCCTTAGCGAAACCACCTATCTTTCCTAAACAATTCGGTAGACCGCCCCCAAAGAAACGCTTACAATCATTATCTACTAAATCAAAACTTTGTCCTGCAGATCTCACGGTCAGATCCGGTGCTGAAGATACTCCAGGCACAGGGAGTCTAGCGGTTGTTGCCTTCACCACAATTGGTGATGACCGCAAAGCAGAGGTATATGATACGCCCTCCACAACCCTTCTATATTGTTGCGAGTGAACATTTTTATCCACCACTGCTGACTGTTTTCTCTCATGGACCCTACGAAGAAGCTCAATTCTCCTAGGGCAATCTTTTGAACTTGCCGCGTGACCATCAACGACACAATTGGCACACCTAACAAGCATACCCACTCTTCTCATAACCTGACCCCTGAGACTCAACGGTGTTCTTACCTTTAGGGGGAATCTCACATTTCCCCGGTCCGTGAGGACCACCACACTTCACACATCGGAATGGCATCTGACAATTAGTCGAAACATGCCCATATCTCTGGCAGTTAAAACACTGCGTTAAGCCTTTACGCTCAAATTTTCGCATTTGAACTTTACAATGCAATATATATTTTATCTCGTAAAATTTCCCTATATCAGAATCTCTGGACAAATGGAGTAACCAACTATCCCTACCTAGTCTAACTAGTTTCAATATATTCAAATTTAATTGAAGGCCCTTTAAGTATTCTTTAACTTCCTCAACCTCAAAACAGTGGGAAAGCCCCCTTATCACCACCGAAAATGGTCTTAAACCCCTTGGGGTGTATGTTTAAAAATTTACCTTTTGGTCAGCTAACAATACCTTAACTTTCCCAAAATCTTCGAAAGAGAATACCCCTATGTTCGAGACATTTTTACCCAAAATAGATATCGAAAAGTTATTGTGACCTAACACCTTACTCAAACTCTCAGACATTAACTTTACATTAATATTGTATGCTGTAATTACAGGAATCGACTTACTTTTGACAGCAGCACTACCAATATTACCAGCATTAACCTTTTCATTTTCGTCCTTCTTTTGGTATTGATCAATTTTCTGCTTCTCCGAAACTCGATCCGCCGTCTTCTCCTTTGCATCATTTGTTGACTTTTTTTTATCATTCTTTTTCTTCTTCTTATCATTTTTCTTCGACATAGCAACCTTCACATTGGAAATATTTTCATCTTCAACTCCACCAGAGAACATAGCATCTTCAGTTGGTACTTCGGCTGCGAAATCCATATCCTCAATTGAGCTATCACCATCACTTGCAGCATTAAATCTGGCCTCAACCATGGACATAAGGTTTTCGACATGGCCTTTGAGTTTCTTATTTTCCTCAATTGCAGAAAATAAATTCTCTCGCATTTCAGCAAGCTCCCTCAAGCTATCTTCATATTTTCTTTTGAAGTCAGTACCGTCTGGTTCTGCCTTCCTCTTCTTAGAGTAGAGATTTTCATCTCCATCCACCATCATTATCCAAAAGTTCTCTTTTCGTCAGAAAAAATATTTTCGAATAACCACCACACAGTTCAGTACAAATTAGATCTGTAGCGATTTAAACTTATTTAAATATTTTAACTTTTTCACTTTTCACCACACAATAGAACACACTAGCTTGGCTGCTAGCAAACGATTCATCATAATTTTGATAAAATCAAAACAGAATTATTTCACACAAATAAGAAACTTGTTAAAATACGCATTAATATATTTGGAAAATTTAGAAAATTGCTACAAATAGATTTTGAAGTTGTTAACGAAACAATTTGTTTAGGCAAAATGATTTCGAGGTTGCAAATTGAAGCCAACACTCAGAAAATCTTCAAAGCAGAATGGTATAAAGGTGATCCGTTTTTCACAATTTTTACGATACAAAACTTGAAAAATAACGCAATGGGAATTTTAAGAACATTGGAAATTGTTCTGACAGAGCCAACGGAAACAATAACGGAGGAGAGTCAGAAATTAAAATTAATGCAAATATTTCATAATGATCCGATAATTGGCGGACATTGCGGTCAAAAAAAGCTTTATGCAAAACTTCGAACTAAGTACTATTGGAAGAATATGACTAAATATATATCAAAATTCGTAAAAGAATGTCGAGAGTGTAGTTTGAATAAAGTCAGGCCAAGTAACGTAGAAAAATTAGTTCTAACCCCTACTCCAATTGCAGCATTTGACATAGTAGTTTTGGACACTATAGGTCCACTTCCGCAGTCAGCTTACGGTAACAAATATACGTTAACAATAATGTGTGATTTATCAAAATATTTAGTTACTATTTCAGTACCCGATAAACCAGCCAAAACCATTGCTCGCGCAATCTTCGAAAACTTTATCTTAATATACGGTAAAATGAATACCATAAAGTCAGACCAGGGGACTGAATTCAAAAATGAAATTTTTAAAGAGCTTTGTAAATTATTGAAAACTGACCTAAATTTCTCAACTGCATATCATCATCAAAGTGTGGGTACAGTGGAACGTAACCACCGCGTATTTAACGAATACATACGAGCTTTTATACAGGAAAATATGACTGATTGGGATACTTATCTCAAATATTTCACATTTTACCACAATACAACACCTAATACAGTTTTCGATAATCAATTTACTCCTTTCGAGCTTGTTTTCGGGAAAAAGGCGATAATGCCAAATGAATTAAAATCAAATTTAGAACCCCTTTATAACTTGGATAATTACAGTAAGGAAATCAAATAAAGACTCCAAAATACTCATCTTCTTGCAAAAAATTTAATATACAAACATAAACAAAGGAATAAACATTTTCATGACAAATTCGCTAAACCAATTACATTATGAAAAGCATAAAAGTATTTATGAAGGCCCGTATATTATTAAGAACATAAATGCGGTTAATGTAACAATTTACGATAATTCAACAAAAAAGGAAAAGACTGTTCATAAAAACAGAATAAGAAAAACTTAGCAAATGATTAAATTATTGTAATTGTTTTCAATTAAAAAATATATATATATATTATTATATTATAATAGTTCTAAAACACAATAATTGAATAATTCTTTTATACTATTTTTACAAAATAATTACGATCCCTGCATTGATTATAAAAAAAAAAAATAAAAAAAAAATAATGGAAGGTATACCTACTTACCTAAGAAACTCTGTATTATATCTCTTTAAGTTACATTTATCTCGATATTTCATTTAATAAATTGTAATAAGCTGTAATAAAAAAAAAAAAAAAAAAAAAAGGGAGGTATAGTGCCAAACCCTGACCATATAAACATTACTTATATTTTACTACTTAAGGTTGCATGCATGTATAACAAAAATATGTAATTATAATAAGAAAGATGAACAATAAAAGAGTTCAGTTGGAATTTAACAATCGAAAGGACAACAAGTGTTTTTATTAAATAATAGGTTGACTTAATAAACCTAAACTTAAGCAGGTGGCCACTTCTCTCAATAGCTCTAAATGTGATTCAAAATTTTTGGAAATGACGAGCAAGTCATCTAAATAAATGAATACATTGTTTTTCAGTCTTTGTGGTATAACCTGGTCCATGAGCCTGCAAAGACGTTGAGCCGCATTGCAAAGGCCGAACGGCATTACGGTATACTGGTAGTGTGGCCTGCCAGGGATCGTAACAGCGGTCAATTCTCTGCATTTTGGTTCCAAATCTATTTGCCAAAAAGCGAACTTTAGATCTACACTACTTATAAAAATGGTTTCGTCGATCCTGCTGAGAATTCCATCAATGTTTTGAATTAGGTACGCATCTTTAACTGTAAGATCGTTAAGCTTACGTGCATCTAAGCACAGACGATTCTTACCCGGTTTGCAGACCAGAGTCACCCTATTATTCCACGGGCTTTCACTCTTCTCAATTATACCTAACTCTAACATATTATCTATTTCTTCATATAAAAGTTCTTGCATTTTCGGCGAAACAGGATAATGGCTTTCTTTGAATGGCACAGAATTTGGGATCAGTTGTATATGGTGTTTCTCCAAGTTTGTTTTATCTAATCCATCCTTTTCAAAAGTTTTAAATAAGTTTTTAATTTCTTCCAGCTTTTGTTGTTGGTTGCTAGTTAAGACATGTTGATCAATTTGTGTTTTCTCCACCGGTTGCATATCCAACGCAATTTTCTGAAAATCAATTTCATCGATATTTAAAATATCAGGAGCTAAGTTAAACTTTCTCCAAAAATCAATGCCATAATACGCAATTCGTTCTAATGACGGACAGAGATAAAAATTGATCATGTGTTCCTGCTCAAGAAATTTCACTGGGAGCTGTTTTTACCTTTGAATTAAACCTATTCGCTTCAACCCCTAACTCTTTTAGCAGTTCTACACAATCTTTACCTAACAAACTCACCGAAGCACCAGTATCTAATAAAACTTTTATCTGTTTATTATTTATAGATACCACCGAGAAAACTCGAGGGTCGCCATTATCCACTGCATCTACAGATGACGTTATTAACTTTCTTGTGGCCTTTCGCTTCTTAAATCTACTTCTGGCTTTCTCAACTTTTCCTGTTAATGATTCGGTTAATTCATTTTCATCACTAAACATTCGGTTTCTAACTTCAATATAATTTCTTAACCTATCTTCGTATGACCGATGTTTTCTATATTTATTCATAGCGGGTAAAGTATTATTGCTATTATTATATAAAATATTAAAACTATCTTTTTCTGCAGATACTATTGATGGAGTATTAGTTCCTACATCTTTGGTGTGTCGGGCGTTTGAGTGGAGCGTGACTCGCCCGCCTTCGTCATGCTCCTCCGAAAGTTTTGCGGATTGCAGTTGGGGCACTTGGGAGTCACTGTCCTTTCCAAACCACACTATTAACAAAATATGTTGCGTACGGATGAATCGCACGCCATATAAGTGTGTCCCGATCGTTTACAGTTCCAGCATTTTACCTCACGAGCGTTTCGCTAAGCAACTGCCTCAACAACCACTACATCAAGGTCGCTATCATAGTTATCCGTCCTCTTTTCTTCATAAATATCATTAATATGGTTACGAGGGTTGTAACGAGCATTTTGTGGCGGTGGTATAGTCCTTATTTCATGCTTTGGGAATCTCTGCTCTATCTCCCTGCATTCTTCTCTAAGCTGTTCAATGCTATATATAGTCATTGGGTAAATCATTCTAGCAATATTTTCTTTCAAACTTCTTTTCAATATTTTTATCATTTCATAGTCGGGGATTGGACTACGAAGCCTTGCTCGTAAAGTCAACATGGAGTGTAAATACTCATCCGTTGATTCACCTGCTTGCTGTCTCTTTTCTACAAGCTCGCGCATCACTTCAAAATCGCACCGACTAGACTGATACTGTTTCAAGAGGCTAAAACGGAGAGTTGGCCAATCTAACTTGTTATTATTGGTCTTAACAAAGAGCCAGAACCATTCCCTTGCATGTCCCTTTAATAATCTATGGAAATCCCTTAACACCTCTGGCCATGGAATTCCATAGTGTGCCTTTAAGTATTCTATTCGGAACACAAAATCTTCAATATTCATGCTATTCGAACCATCAAAAACTATGTCCCATTTATCTATGCGAACATATCCCGTTACGGATTCAACATTGACATTAGGTTCATAAGTAGCAAATACTGGACCGTTGGTTAAAATATTGGAAAATCTGGGACCTTCTTGATTTTTAGCATAGTGGTGAGAATAACTCTCCTTCCGCCTTTCCTGTGCATTAACTGCATTATGGTCCCTAGCTATCTCCGCATCAGCCACTTGCCCTCCAAAATTATGTTGTCGGTAATTATTATCAAACGTGGAATCTCGTTCCTTTTCCCTTGATGATGAGCTATTTGCACTCGAGTTTTTATCAAATGGATTTTCTACCACATTAGAATTTACATTCAGATTTTGTAATGGTTTTATAACCTGGTTTATGTCATCCATAATTTTCTTGAATCCCTCCACCATAGTAGATTGTACCCATTGTGCCATTTCAGTCTTCAACAATCGACCATAGTCTTCCTGCGCTTTAATAACAGCTTTTTCTATTGATCTCTCTAATTCTCTAGGCAACTGATTTTGGGCACGATCAGAGACATCGGTAATGTCAATAAGATTTCTTTCTCCCTGATCTATAGAAGGTGGTGGAACAGAAGTGTCTATTGGCATGGCAGTAACTCCAGGTTCAGTCTCACCATGTGGAGATCCTAAGTTTCTATTATCTGTATTTTTGGAAATAGTGTCCGATAAATCTCGCACATTAGGGTCATGGTATATCGTTTTTACCGGAGTACGCATAACTCGGTTACCTGATGCACGATTAGCATCAAATTGTAATGCCCGTTGGCCCTTCGATTTATCACTCGACTTTTATTTATATGTTTGAAATAAAACCAGTAAGTATAATTTGGCAGGAACTTACTAATTTCAAATAAAAACGAATACTATTTTTATTTTCACAGATCGCAATTCAACTATTGGTTCAAACAATTCAAATTATTTTCAAATCACAGTTGGTGTGTGTTAACAATAATATATCGGTGACCATAAACAATTACAAACAAGTTCTATGAACTTATTCTTAATACTAGCTTCCTATTTCTATTATCACTGTCCAAATTATTGCATCTACCCATTCCAAAATTTAACCTATACTATATGGCAAAAATCCCTATTAAATTACACAATAATGCTAACATTTGTTCCACTACAAAACAAAAGGTCACTTGTGTTTTTATTAAGATAAAGCTGCATAGATCTTATATTCTGTCTACGGCCTTCATCCTAAACTATTTAATCCACTACTACATGGGTAAGTATATAAACTAATATCACAGACACGACAACAAAAAAAATTACAAAAAAAACTTTGATAAATTCATAAGATATCATACTTCTTAAGTTTCACTGTAGTCATGCTATTGGCCTATTACTTTTTGATAATGGTCAAGCCACTACACACTGAAATTTCAGAAGAAAGTTTATCTTTAAATATTATTTACGAAAAAATGTTACTTTGGGGGGGGGACATCCACTTGAAGTTGCTTTTCAAATCTTATGACTTTCATGCTATTGGCTTAAACTATGACCAAGCCACTAGTTATCACGAAACAAAAACAATTTCACTTTTTTGGGATTCCTTATATTAACTTTCACCCTTGGGCGCCATATTGTTGCAAAACCCTACGGACCTTCGGTTATGACCACTTTGACCGCCTAGCTCAGGACGTCAGGGGGGTACGACCGATCACAACACGAAAGAGGGCAGAACAATAAAATTTATCCTAACACAAACTCACAAACAGAACTCATACAAGGCGGACACACAAGTACTTAACGAACGTGTAAGTACCTTATCACCACAAAACGGACGGACTATTCCCTAGCAATATTATTGGACTAATAGACAGGACAAATGATGACACATGTCCCCTAGTAGCCCACCCTACCATGGTAACGGAAAAGAATATTTATACGTTACCCCACAAACAACACGAATTTTTGGTCACCTAAATACTTACGTTAACACACACACACTCAACAATTTTACCCAGACATTATCTTATTAATGTCAACCAAACGAAAACATATTAATAAAATAAACGGTTTATAAAACTAACAATTTAATTTATATATTGGATGATATTAAAACGTAAGTACAACAAAACCGATCTAATAATATATATATATAACCAGTAATACAAAAAAAATGTAACAAAATAAAATGAAATGAATTTTAAATAACGATAACGTATATGAATGAAAAAAATTTAAAAATACTAATCACTAACAACTAAAAAAAAACCATCAAACGTTAATTCCCACAAATAATTTCATCATTCCCTCTTGACCACTTCTGCCACTTTTGAACTTTACACCGCGGTCTACCTACGAGAGAGCTCTCTAATACGTATTTATTTTGGTTTTCAATTCACCCGCACAATATCACAACAATAAAAATTAGGAAATTTTCACTATTTCTGGGATTACACTTTCACAACAAAAAAAAATTATTACACTTAACACTAGACTAAACCTTCCTAACAACTATTTTAATTATTCTATATATTTAAACTTTCCAATTATTTTTAACTTTCTTTTCAACTCATTGGATTACTATCCTAATTTATTATATCTATCTTTCTTTTTTTTTATATATTTTAGATTGAAGTACAATTAATTTTTTTCTTTTTTTTTTTAACAAACTGTTACTCGACTTCTTATTTTATTTCGAATCGCGATCATACAAGGACACTTTCTTCCGGACATAAAATCTTTATCATACACTTATAACTTGGAAAGGACTCACCACCGTCTAACACATCACAAGTGACCTTAATCCTCCTGGTATCTCTGCTAACTTAAAAGACTGTAGTCCCTTACCAATAATAAACACTGCCTCGTGTGGGCCTGGTGAGCCTTCCCCCTTCAAATGAAACATTAAATCCCTAGTTAATGTCGTAATATTCGACAGGTACTAACATACTCCACTTACCCATAGGTAACTAAACACCTTTAATAATCTGCGCCTCACAGTCCTGCCCCAACAGACTCTCTTGCTCCGGGTGGTGTAGCCAAATATATTCACACTTCTATAACTTATGTTTTTTTCTTCCTTTCCGCTTAAAACGGCCACTTTCATCAACCTCAAACTTCAAACTGAATTTTCTTCTAACTAATGAAACACCACCAATTGCCAAATTCCCAAGTTTTTCCAATATTCCACATAAGTATATATTCCAACATTGTCTTTTTATACATTATATATCGTCACTTTACCGCCAAATCTCCATCTTTTTAATTTAATATTATCTTATGTATAGCTATTATTCCGCCAAAACTCCATCTTTTAATTTTATTTGCAAAAATCTATCCAATCCCTAAATTTTTTTACTTGATGACATTCGTCTCATTATTCTAGACTTTTCCAAATTGTCCTCCCGCCTCATATCCTCCATCCTACCCAAAAAACGTCACAATCCACCCTTTGCTATACCAGGCGAACATGCGATTCAGTAGGTTTAGATTTTCCATTCATCATTTTTAATTTTATAAAACAGTTTTTCCTAATCTCAAATGTTTGCATTTTGAATGGAAAATCCAACCCTGGGTCGTACTATTTTACAAATCTTTTTCGCGTTGCCAATTTTTCTAGTACCATTATATGTCAACAAAACAACACTAATACGTATGTTTACCTTTTTTCTTCTCATTCATTCCTCTCTCATAAGTAAGTATGAATATATTAATTTTACTTTTCCTTAATTTATTTTCAGATTTTCTACACAATTCTTTGGGCTTTGGACAGGATAATAAAAATACAGGTGAGTGTTTTAATTCGGTGAGACTAAGAATTATTTCTATTAATATAATATTACTTTATATTTTCAGCCTTACAAAACATACTGGCCATGTGTATTCCTACACATACGTATGTATGTATACACCTATACTAAATTTCTACTTTTTCATTTCTTTTCAGATTTTGGCCAAACCATCGGAAACGATGCAGGTAAGTATGTAATAGAACGCAAAGCATCGTTCCAAATCCTCGGTGCATTATTCCTGAATTCCTAAATTTTCATATTTTCTCTATTTTCAGGTTCCCACAAAAAAGTGAGCATGATGGGGTAAACCGCGGTGTTGCTCTGCCGCGTTAGTTTCGGTTTACCCAACAACGAAATGTGTGAGAACCAGGACATGGGGCAGGAATTGGTTCGCTCCAAGACAAATGTAGGAGCCCCCTCCTTGTATCAGATAGGGACAAACAAAAAAAAAAAGAAATAATCCAACTAACCAAAAAAAAAAACAAAAAAAATTACTAACAAAAGAAATAAACTAACTGTGACGAGTGAAAGTCGCACATACTCGCTCGTTTTCCCACACACAGCCTAACCACCCATCACACCCACTATATCCAACCACATTTCATACATGGACGGATGAAAAGGTTAGTGTTCCAACCAAAAACCCATAATAAATAAAAATATATTGTTTACATTTCTTATTAATTCATATTTTTATTAGTTCATATTATTAGTTCATATTATATGAGCCACCCTAAGAAATATTATTATTGTAATAATGCCCCGTTATTTTAATATTACATTTAATACAAAAGAGGAACACAAATATTAGTTTTTTTCCTATACACACTATTTACCACGGTATGAAACCGGTTTTTGTAAAATAGTATACTCATTGAATTCCATTTAAAAACAATAAATAAATATATATAGCTAAATATAGAGAAATAAGAGACGTTAAGGTTTGTTGTGGATCGTATGTTAACACCATAACAAAACCAATGTCTTCATATACATATGTATATAAGCACAATAGATAATAACATACTCTCTAAGAAAATCAAAGCAAATTAATTTTGGAGTAGTTAATAATACCGCAATATGCAAAAGAAACATATGAAATGTTAATTTAATTTTAAACTTTTATGTACTAAAATATACTAACCATTCAGTGTTATATATATATAAGGACAACACTGCCTTTGAAACAAAAATGTTTACTATTAATTTTTAATACTATATAAACATACAAACAATACAATGTTAGAATATAGAAACGATAAGTTAAATGTAAAATCAAATTCATTGTAAATGCCAAATGACTTTCATTTGACCCTACATACGTTAAATTGTTGAGAGAGAGCATTAACAACTCACCACATCATGCGGTGAGAGTCTCTGTTAACATTAAGCTGTCGACAAATTCCACTTATGTGGTAGACATGAAAAAGTATAAAAGGCGATACATTGTTAAGAAAAAGTCAGTTCGCCAGTAGACAGACGTAAGGTAAGGTCGTATTCAAATGAAAGACTGGGTATCCTCTCATCAAGCGAATACAACTGCCTTCAGAACTAAGTATAGTCATTTGGATTGAAAGTTTGTTTCATCAACATCAATCCGGTGAACATTACACAGTCTACCGACTCGGACTATTTAGTACTCCCAGTACCTTCTGGAACAATCGTCGTATAGGGTCTTCCAGCTTCGATTGGACTAAACGTACTGCAACGCAAAGGGAGACATCACTGTAGGTTGAAAGCTTGTCTCATCAACATCAACCAAGTGACCTCTACCCCGTGCCAGAGTCTGACCAAACGCTCACCATAAACAGCAATAACAATCGTCGTATAGGGTCTTCCAGCTTCGATTGCACTAGCTATACGATTGGTACAACAGGGAACGTCACTGTCGGTTGAAAGCTTGTTTCACCAACATCAACCACGTGACCACTACCTTTTGTTAGGGAGCAACCACCAAAGTTAACCCTAAACTGAGAGAGTGTCTCTACACCATCAGCTATACGGGAACAGCTAGTGGTCCCACACTGACAATACCTTCGAACGAGACGGTCATTACACTCGGTTGGCAAAATCTCCGGTATATCATAAGTTTCGGTCGAAAGAAAGAGTCAATAAAGTACAATTTATAACGTTTTTTTTAAAAACATTGTGCGTGTTTTATTTCCCCGTCGGAAACAAATAAATAGTGTAACGAACCCTGGGCACGCTGAGGTTGCCCCAGCTTCAAAGCGGAAAACGTGTCGTTACAATGGCGCCCGAGCAGGGACAGTCGTAAAACTGTCCACGACGGAGTGAAAATTAACACAAAAAAAAAACACAATATATACTAGCCAAGTGAACTCGAGCTATCAATTCAATAGAAAATTGTGACTCAAAATAAAAAAAAAAAAAAGAAAACAATTTCTTTAAAATATTACTAACATTAATAGTTGTGTGTGATATAAAAATTTTCTACTTTGTGTCTACGGCGAATCTTTCTAAACCTGACTTCACAACTCTATCACGACAACCCCCATCAACGCGGCCAGTGAAATTAAAACACGAAAGCAGTCGAAGTGAAAGCGCGATATGAAACAAGCGACCAGGTAAACCAGGGATTCAGACACGTAAGTAAACCAAATCAAAACAACAGATAACCGCGTCATCATGCTGAAAACTACATGGGCATATTCGCTAAAACGCGAAGAATTGCTCGCATGCGCAGCAGAGTTCAACCTAGAACCCACCGGCAACGTGGAGGAACTGCGGAAACGGTTGGCCAAATTTATAGCAGCTGAACATGATGAAGGCAGACGACAACGCTTGCTAGAGCTACAGTCCAAATATGAACAGCCGGTCAAACCATCGATCCTCACCGTGCCAACAACAGTGAAACACAATACCGATGGTCTGACCGCACCGGATGGAAGGGACCCACGGCGGTGCCCATCACCGGTCAAAAATGAGACCACCCCAATATTAGGTAATGCCAGATTATCTACCCCAACAGAATCACCCATATCCGTAATCGACCAGGTACGTAAATGGAGTATAAAATACAACGGCGAACAAGACCCGCTGGGTTTCGTCGAACGAGTGGAAGAGCTAGCCGATATGTACGGTGTTCCCTTAGACCGAATACCTAAAACAATGCCAGAGTTTCTACGTGATAAGGCAAGCATATGGTACCGGAACAACAATCGACAGTGGACGACTTGGCCTACATTTAAGGCAGACTTCCTTGAATTTTTCCTTCCTCCACGATATTTCGAGAAACTAGAGGATGAGATCCGTAAACGCACTCAACGGCCACGTGAAACTTTTAAAGATTATTTATTAGTGCTGCAAAACCTGATGCGTCACTCTAATTTTACAGAAGAAGAGAAATTAACCCGCATATTCAGAAATGCCCACCCCGACTATCAGTGGTACATTAAAAGAAAAGATTTTACCACCCTACAGGAGTTGACCGCGTTGGCAAGTGACCTGGAAAGCATCCCCGGAAACACATCCACAGCGGCTACGGCAACCCCACGAACGAACACCGGGACACCAAGACAGAATCAGCGACATGCAGCAAACAATAGAGAAATACTTCGTTGCGTAGATTGCGATCAAGTCAACAAAAATCCCAGTGCGCGAAAACACACAGCGGGAAACGCAAGCGGAAGTCGTCACGACTGAGGGCGGACGATTTCCCGAATAAGAAACCCCCAGCAAACCCTACTTACTTACGATGCGAAGAAGCACGTATCACTGCCACGATATTAGTGGAAAAACGTTTGGTCACGGCCACAATCGACACAGGAGCCTCCCGCAGCTTCATAAAAAACGAATTTGCCAGTGTGTTAGGAAAACGCCCCAGCAACCTCACAGAGGAAATTAATATAATTCTGGCCGATGGCACCACAAAACGTATAACCTCTGCCACCAGCTATACGGTTACCTTTGGTAACCGGACCACCACCTGCACTTTCCTTATTATGCCCGACTTCAACGAGGACATAATCTTAGGGTTGGATTTCTTACGAAAATTCAACACTACACTGAATTGTGCCGGACTCACCGTTAAATGCACCCCAGTAGTAAATCAGACCGATGTGTGTGGCCTGGTACGTACACCCCAACTATGTGAGCCGGAAAGTAACAGTTCTATTGATTCAACAGACGGAGATGGACCCTATACCATCTCTGAACATAGTTTTAGCGACCAACAACTGATTAAACAGTTTCTGGAGACCGAGCTACCTAAGTTTCAAAATATTAATGGCCCATCTCACATCGCGGAACATAACATCATCATGAAGGACGATCGTCCCATTAAAATCAGGTACGCACCACGCAACCCCGCCATGCAGGCAATAATAGACGCGGAAGTGAACAAACTGATTTCGCAAGGCTGTATCGAACCTTCACATAGCCCCTACAGCTTCCCGATCACCCTGACGAAAAAGAAAAATGGTACATGGAGGACATGCATGGATTTTCGGCAGTTAAACCTCAGGTCAGTACCCGATGCCTATCCTTTACCACATATTGATAACATTCTAAATCGTTTGCGTCATGCCAAGTATATTAGTAGTATCGATTTAAAGGATGGCTACTGGCAAATCCCGATGGCCGAGTCCAGTAAGCAATACACCGCCTTTGCAGTCACCGGACGTGGTCTATACCAGTGGCGAGTAATGCCATTTGGCTTACATTCCGCCCCGGCCACGTTCCAAAGAGCCTTAGATACCGTCATTGGTCCGGACATGGAACCACACGCCTTCGCTTACCTGGACGATATAATCGTCATAGGCCAGACGTTGCAATCACACCTGGAGAATTTAAAAGAAGTTTTTCTAAGGCTACGTAAAGCCAACCTACGGATCAACCCCGAAAAATGTGAATTTTTCAAAAAAGAGACCAAATATCTAGGTCATGTAGTTAGTGGAGACGGGATAAAAACAGACCCAGACAAAGTAGCCGCCATTACCACCATGCGAGCGCCAAACAACATCCGAGAGGTCCGAAGTTTCCTCGGTGTTGCATCCTGGTATAGACGCTTTGTCCCCGAATTTGCCAGAATTTCACAACCACTCACCTCCCTCCTCAAAAAAGGGAAGCTTTGGAAATGGGACAGCGAACAGCAAAAGGCCTTCGACACATTGAAGGCAAAACTAACAGAATCCCCAGTTCTCGCCTGCCCAGACTTCTCCAAACCTTTTACTCTGCAAACCGATGCCAGCGACCATGGTCTAGGAGCAGTACTCACGCAGGAACTGGAAGGCAAAGAAAGAGTCATCGCATATGCTAGTCGACATTTGAACCCGGCGGAAAAAAACTATTCCACTACGGAAAAGGAATGTTTGGCAATTATATGGGGTGTCCGCAAAATGCGACCGTACCTAGAGGGGTATGAATTTACCGTCTTGACGGACCATTTGGCACTCAAATGGCTAAACGCCATTGAGAATCCCACGGGAAGACTTGCCCGATGGGCTTTAGAGCTACAACAATATAGGTATTCGGTACAATACCGTCAAGGCCGACAGAACGTTGTAGCAGATGCACTGTCACGAACGCCAATGGAGGTACTATATTCTACCACTGCCGCCACAACGACAAGCCACTGTGCGTGGCTCACTAAGCGAATTCAAGAAGTTCGGAACCATCCTAGCAAGTTCACCGACTATGCCATTGTCGGAGAACAGTTATACCGACATTTTCCCAGACATTTGAATGATGAAGACGGTACACCGTGGAAACTGTGCGTGGCCAGTGAAATGCGAGCCCGTGTATTGAAGGAAAACCACGATGATGTTGCCGCCGGACACCTGGGAATTCGGAAAACGATGAATAGGATCGCCAACCGATATTACTGGCCTGGCATGTTCCGAAACATAGCCCAATATATACGTAAATGTCAGTCATGTCAACGACATAAAGTTTCCCAACAACGACCTGCTGGTGAAATGCTCAGCCGAGTACCAGAGGAGCCTTGGGCCACTATATGTTCGGATTTCGTGGGACCCCTCCCGCGATCCAAACATGGCAACACAATGTTGTTGGTCTTCTTCGACCGGTTCTCCAAATGGAACGAGTTAATACCCATGCGTAAAGCAACGGCCGAAAACTTAACCAAAAGCTTCCGCGAACGGATTATCGCCCGATATGGAGTACCAAAAACAATCATCACCGACAACGGGGTTCAATTTACCTCACGCCTTTTTCAACGGTATCTCGCCGAGATTGGCACACGCCAGCAGTTCACTGCACCATACACCCCAAAGGAAAACCCGACCGAACGGGCAAACCGCACCATAAAAACAATCGTCGCACAGTTTTCAAGCCACAACCATAAGACTTGGGACGAGTTTCTACCAGAGATTATGTTGGCGATTAATACTAGCACAACCGAGTCCACGGGATACTCGCCAGCATACCTCACTCAAGGGAGAGAACCCCGTCTACCCAAGGCACTCTACGATGAAGTCACCATCGGCACCGGGGCACGAAAACTCAGTCCGACCGAACGAGCAAATGAGTTGCAAGACATTTTCAAAATAGTGAAGTCCAACTTGGTCAAGGCTAGTCAAGACCAAACACGACACTACAACCTCAGACGACGGAACTGGAAACCCAAAGTGGGAGAACAAGTTTTAGTACGCCAACACCCACTTTCGAAAGCACACGATAAATTTACAGCGAAGCTAGCGCCCAAATTCGATGGTCCCTATGTCATTTCTGATTTTGTGTCCCCCGTAATAGCCCGACTACAAGGGAAAGACAAACGGGACACACGGACTGCCCATATAGAGGACTTGAAGATTTACTATAATTAGTCAGGGATATGCTCACATTACTAACCATTTCCCGCACTAATCATATTGTATCTTCTATTTTATTTTCTACATCCATAGTACAAACAACAAAACTAAGTCAACCCACGAACAGAGAAGATGGCCGACCGATTTGAACAGGCCCGACAACGTTTCCGTCGCAACCTCGAACGCGAACAGGCAAAAGGGCGGAGGACCATTTTTGTGGACCCAGATCCGATGCCGAGTACGAGCAGAGGTCAGCGCCGAGGTCATGCCACTAAACGACCAAGAAATAACAACCCTCCACCCTTTTTCCCACCACGGGGGGCAAAGTGTTATAGGATGTCGACACACGAACGCCCACCTCAGGCGAACGACAACAACACCCCCACAAACCATCCAGGTTCCCCACGGTACACACCAGGGAGTCCACCTCCAAACCAGTCACAAAAAGTACCAGTGAACCAACCAGCACATACACCGCCACCACCGGCACCACATTTCCAACTCGATGATGACGAAGAGGAAGATTACGAAGAACTTGGGACGTTACACCCAATAGAGGTAGAACTACGTCGGTCCATTTTTGGGTTCGAAGACCGCACTATCGACCACCGGCAGGCAACACCACCATCACCTCTACCACCGCGTTCACCACCATCGCTGGATAGCGACGATGAGACCTACCATCCGCCAACACCACCTCGTCGGAAGGGACTATGCAATATCACCCAACAAACACGAACGTACCCACATCTGGGGTACCAATGTTTTGAACGGACGGTAACGATTCAACTACTGTTACCGCCCACACACACCATGTCAGAGACGGCAGCTTTGCCGTACGGGGATGTCACACACTACCAATCACCACCGACTGCCTCCAAGAGCGAACGGACAACCAGTAGTCGTGACGCAACCATTCAAACCGACCTACCCAGAGGTCCCGGTACACCGCCAAAACGATGCAGCCAGGAGAAGGCACAAAGTTCTGACGAATATGTCACACCCACTCGACCACAACAGGTGGAGGCAATCAATGATGCCACACCCACATCTACATCCGACGTCCTCGTTTTGGACATTACTCCCCCACGAGCGTCACTAACAGCACCTGGTGATCTGGTTCATCTCTATGCCGACACCACGCCCACCTCATCAACTGATCGTCAACGACAGCCCACAGTTGCATCACCATATGCAACATCTCCAACACCCTCTACATCTTCAACGTCGTCAACATCTTCCACATCGTCAACATCTTCCACATCTTCAACATCTTCCATATCATCGACATCGTCGCCCTCATCGACGATCGCCCCGAATATTACACCACCCATCCTAAAAGCTAAGACATTAGAACCAGTGGTACTACCGACCAACGAAACTGTCAGCAGCTCCACCAGCAGCATACTAGCCGACACACCGGTCGCCCAACGCCAAGGTGAACAACCACATGATGGCGCCGTCGGAACACCTGATAAGGTCATCAGGATGGTGGAAGAGGCCATCCGACGCAAACCATTTTGTGTCCAACGCTTCAGGAGGACCGTAGATGGGGTCCCCTATCGCATACAAATAGCACGCTGCGGCACCTACAAAATCAGAGCAGAATTCCACAAGGAGGGGGAGCCGTGTGACGAGTGAAAGTCGCACATACTCGCTCGTTTTCCCACACACAGCCTAACCACCCATCACACCCACTATATCCAACCACATTTCATACATGGACGGATGAAAAGGTTAGTGTTCCAACCAAAAACCCATAATAAATAAAAATATATTGTTTACATTTCTTATTAATTCATATTTTTATTAGTTCATATTATTAGTTCATATTATATGAGCCACCCTAAGAAATATTATTATTGTAATAATGCCCCGTTATTTTAATATTACATTTAATACAAAAGAGGAACACAAATATTAGTTTTTTTCCTATACACACTATTTACCACGGTATGAAACCGGTTTTTGTAAAATAGTATACTCATTGAATTCCATTTAAAAACAATAAATAAATATATATAGCTAAATATAGAGAAATAAGAGACGTTAAGGTTTGTTGTGGATCGTATGTTAACACCATAACAAAACCAATGTCTTCATATACATATGTATATAAGCACAATAGATAATAACATACTCTCTAAGAAAATCAAAGCAAATTAATTTTGGAGTAGTTAATAATACCGCAATATGCAAAAGAAACATATGAAATGTTAATTTAATTTTAAACTTTTATGTACTAAAATATACTAACCATTCAGTGTTATATATATATAAGGACAACACTGCCTTTGAAACAAAAATGTTTACTATTAATTTTTAATACTATATAAACATACAAACAATACAATGTTAGAATATAGAAACGATAAGTTAAATGTAAAATCAAATTCATTGTAAATGCCAAATGACTTTCATTTGACCCTACATACGTTAAATTGTTGAGAGAGAGCATTAACAACTCACCACATCATGCGGTGAGAGTCTCTGTTAACATTAAGCTGTCGACAAATTCCACTTATGTGGTAGACATGAAAAAGTATAAAAGGCGATACATTGTTAAGAAAAAGTCAGTTCGCCAGTAGACAGACGTAAGGTAAGGTCGTATTCAAATGAAAGACTGGGTATCCTCTCATCAAGCGAATACAACTGCCTTCAGAACTAAGTATAGTCATTTGGATTGAAAGTTTGTTTCATCAACATCAATCCGGTGAACATTACACAGTCTACCGACTCGGACTATTTAGTACTCCCAGTACCTTCTGGAACAATCGTCGTATAGGGTCTTCCAGCTTCGATTGGACTAAACGTACTGCAACGCAAAGGGAGACATCACTGTAGGTTGAAAGCTTGTCTCATCAACATCAACCAAGTGACCTCTACCCCGTGCCAGAGTCTGACCAAACGCTCACCATAAACAGCAAAAACAATCGTCGTATAGGGTCTTCCAGCTTCGATTGCACTAGCTATACGATTGGTACAACAGGGAACGTCACTGTCGGTTGAAAGCTTGTTTCACCAACATCAACCACGTGACCACTACCTTTTGTTAGGGAGCAACCACCAAAGTTAACCCTAAACTGAGAGAGTGTCTCTACACCATCAGCTATACGGGAACAGCTAGTGGTCCCACACTGACAATACCTTCGAACGAGACGATCATTACACTCGGTTGGCAAAATCTCCGGTATATCATAAGTTTCGGTCGAAAGAAAGAGTCAATAAAGTACAATTTATAACGTTTTTTTTAAAAACATTGTGCGTGTTTTATTTCCCCGTCGGAAACAAATAAATAGTGTAACGAACCCTGGGCACGCTGAGGTTGCCCCAGCTTCAAAGCGGAAAACGTGTCGTTACATAACCAATCACCCATCTTGGTTACCGGGACTAGTCACTTGATCCGATCCTTGGATCACTGGCATCCCGATGAGAAAGGACTCGGGGTTTTTAGGTCTGCTCAACCCCCTCCAACGACGTTTGTCTAAGTTACCGTCACGCAAAATTTTTCTTTGCCATCGACTTTGGAAAATTTTGCGTGCCTACCTCAACTAACCAACGAACTAATGTTCATCATTTTTTTTTTCTTCTTCTAGACTACCAGAATGAAACTTCTAAATTAGAACAAATTCTTGAAAAGCTTAATAAGCAAGAAGAATTTAATGAAAGATTAGAGCAAAGACTAACTCGTTTAGAAAAATCCACTGAAAATATAATTAATCATGAGTGATTTTTTGAAAATATTACTATGGAATGCAAACGGATTAAAATCCCATTTGAATGAATTAGAACTTATACTAAATTCCCAAAAAGTAGATATATGTTTAATATCCGAAACACATTTTACAAATGAATCATTCGTAAAAATTCGTGATTTTGAAATATACCACACTCCACATCCAAGTAATCAGGCCCGAGGTGGAAGTGCTGTAATTATTCGAAAAAATATAAAGCATTATGAAGAAGAAAAAATATGCTGCGAAGAATTTCAAGTAACAAGTGTAACAATAGAATTTTCAAAACAGAAACTTAACATTGCCGCTCTATATAGCCCGCCACGTCACAAAATAAAATCAGAAAACTATAACCAAGAATTTAAAAAATTGGGAGAACGATTTATTTTGAGAGGCGATTTTAATGCCAAACATATTTATTGGGGTTCACGCCTTACAACAACAAAAGGGAGAGAGCTTCTTCAAGCAAGCAAATCCACAAATTGCAATTTCGCCAAATTGTAGATGAAATGTGCGACAGTGAATATGTTATCAACGATATTGATGAACTAGACAAAGAACTAGAAAACTTTTCAAAAATTCTTCAGTATGCAGCATGGGAAAGTACACCAACTGTTACAAATAACGTAAAACAAAGAAAAAACTCATATGAAATAAACAATATGATTAAAGAAAAAAGAAAAATTCGTAAAAAATGGCAACAAACGCGATATCCTCAGTATAAAACAATATTAAACAGAATGAGCCGAGAAATTGAAAATAAAATTCAACAGGAAAAGGACAACAATTTTCAACATTTTCTTGAGGCTTAACAAATGAAATATCTACCGACTATTCGTTATGGAAGGCTACAGCCAGTTTTAGACGACCATCAGCTCAAATCCCTCCCATAAAAAATGGAACCGATTGGGCCAAAAGTGACTTGCAAAAGGCTTACATCTTTGCCAATTATCTGCAGAACACTTTTTATCCCCATGATGAAAATATGGCCATACCCCAAAATGCATATCTTGTTGATGATATGAACATTTCATTAGCAACAACAGAGGAAGTGTACTCTACCATATTAAAACTACCCGGAAAAAAAGCCCCTGGTTATCACTTAATAACGTCGGAGCTGCTTAAAGAAATGCCAAATTTAGGTATAATCAAGTTAACAAACATAATCAACACTTGTTTTAAGCTGAAACACGTTCCCAGTCTATGGAAAATGGCGGAGGTTATGATGATCCCCAAACCGAGGAAACCGCCAAATGAAGTTTCCTCATATAGACCCATATCTTTGCTTCCCATCTTATCAAAGGTTTTGGAGAAGCTTTTTCTTGCCAGATTAAGACCTCTTATAGAGTTAAATAACATCATCCCTAAACACCAATTTGGTTTTAGGCAAAACTATCTACAACTAAAACTACTATCGACCAAGTCCATAGGATTGCCGATATTATAGAAAAGTCATTTGAAGAAAATAAAGTTTGTTCCATTGTTTTTCTAGATGTCAGCCAAGCATTTGACAAAGTTTGGCATGATGGATTTATTTACAAAATAAAAAAATATCTACCTCAAGCTTCTGTGATTTCTTGCATCTTACATAAGCAATCGATACTTTAGAATCAAACAGGAAACATCGTTCTCAGAAATCCGGCCAATAAAAGCAGGAGTCCCACAGGGAAGTATATTAGGTCCAACTTTATACCTTATGTACACCGCTGATCTCCCTGTTACTGATAATTATAATTATACAACAGCAACATTTGCTGATGACACTGCCCTAATTGCAACAGGATACACAGCTGAAGAATCCACGATTAAAGTTTTGGATTGGTCAAAAGTATGCCAAATTAAACTTAATCAATCTAAATCTGTTCATGTGGACTTTACGTACAATCAAACTCAGCACCATCCAATCTATATAGACGATATTATTGTCCCCTATTGTAATTCAGCCAAGTACTTAGGTATGACATTAGACACAAAATTAAAATGGAAAGAACATGTAAAGAAGAAAAAAAAATCATGTGAGTCCGATCACAAGGGAGATGTGTAAACATCTAATAATTAAAGAAAACATCAACATCATAAAAATAAGTCGATAAAAATTAAGTCGATTATGCTGTTTTCTGAAATTCTATTGATGCTTTCTGAAATTCAATTGATGTTTTCTGAAATGCAATTGATGTTTTCTGAAATTCAATTGATGTTTTCTGAAATACAATTAATGTTCTCAGCAATTCAAATAATGCTTTTTGAAATTCAATTTATGTTTTCTCAAATTCTATTTATGTTTTCTGAAATTCAAATGATGTTTTCTGAAATACAATTGATGTTTCCTGAAATACAATTGATGTTTTCTGAAATTCTATTGATGTTTTCTGAAATTCAATTGATGTTTTCTGAAACTCGAATGATGTTTTCTGAAATTATATTGATGTTTTCTGAAATTCTATTTATGTTTTCTGAAATTCAAATGATGTTTTCTGAAACTCGAATGATGTTTTCTGAAATTATATTGATGTTTTCTGAAATTCTATTTATGTTTTCTGAAATTCAATTGATGTTTTCTGAAATACAATTGATGTTTTCTGAAATACAATTGATGTTTTCTGAAATTCTATTGACGTTTTCTGAAATTCTATTTATGTTTTCTGAAATTCAAATGATGTTTTCTGAAATACAATTGATGTTTTCTGAAATTCAATTGAAATTCAATTGATGTTTTCTGAAACTCGAATGATGTTTTCTGAAATTATATTGATGTTTTCTGAAATTCTATTTATGTTTTCTGAAATTCAAATGATGTTTTCTGAAACTCGAATGATGTTTTCTGAAATTATATTGATGTTTTCTGAAATTCTATTTATGTTTTCTGAAATTCAATTGATGTTTTCTGAAACTCGAATGATGTTTTCTGAAATTATATTGATGTTTTCTGAAATTCTATTTATGTTTTCTGAAATTCAAATGATGTTTTCTGAAACTCGAATGATGTTTTCTGAAATTATATTGATGTTTTCTGAAATTCTATTTATGTTTTCTGAAATTCAAATGATGTTTTCTGAAATTATATTGATGGATTCTGAAATACAATTGGTGTTTTCTGAAATTCTATTTATGTTTTCTGAAATTCAAATGATGTTTTCTGAAATTTTATTGATGTTTTTTGAAATTCTATTTATGTTTTCTGAAATTCAAATGATGTTTTCTGAAATTATATTGATGGTTTCTGAAATACAATTGATGTTTTCTGAAATTATATTGATGTTTTCTGAAATTCTATTTATGTTTTCTGAAATTCAAATGATGTTTTCTGAAATTATATTGATGGTTTCTGAAATACAATTGATGCTTTCTGAAATTATATTGATGTTTTCTGAAATTCTATTTATGTTTTCTGAAATTCAAATGATGTTTTCTGAAATTATATTGATGGTTTCTGAAATACAATTGATGTTTTCTGAAATTCTATTGATGCTTTCTGAAATTCAATTGATGTTTTCTGAAACTCGAATGATGTTTTCTGAAATTATATTGATGTTTTCTGAAATTCTATTTATGTTTTCTGAAATTCAAATGATGTTTTCTGAAATTATATTGATGGTTTCTGAAATACAATTGATGTTTTCTGAAATTATATTGATGTTTTCTGAAATTCTATTTATGTTTTCTGAAATTCAATTGATGTTTTCTGAAACTCGAATGATGTTTTCTAAAATTATATTGATGTTTTCTGAAATCCTATTGATGCTTTCTGAAATTCAATTGATGTTTTCTGAAACTCGAATGATGTTTTCTGAAATTATATTGATGTTTTCTGAAATTTTATTTATGTTTTCTGAAATTCAAATGATGTTTTCTGAAATTATATTGATGTTTTCTGAAATTCTATTTATGTTTTCTGAAATTCAAATGATGTTTTCTGAAATTATATTGATGTTTTCTGAAATTCTATTTATGTTTTCTGAAATTCAAATGATGTTTTCTGAAATTATATTGATGGTTTCTGAAATACAATTGATGTTTTCTGAAATTCTATTGATGCTTTCTGAAATTCAATTGATGTTTTCTGAAACTCGAATGATGTTTTCTGAAATTATATTGATGTTTTCTGAAATTCTATTTATGTTTTCTGAAATTCAAATGATGTTTTCTGAAATTATACTGATGTTTTCTGAAATTCTCTTTATGTTTTCTGAAATTCAAATGATGTTTTCTGAAATTATATTGATGGTTTCTGAAATACAATTGATGTTTTCTGAAATTCTATTGATGCTTTCTGAAATTCAATTGATGTTTTCTGAAACTCGAATGATGTTTTCTGAAATTATATTGATGTTTTCTGAAATTCTATTTATGTTTTCTGAAATTCCAATGATGGTTTCTGAAATTATATTGATGGTTTCTGAAATACAATTTATGTTTTCTGAAATTTTATTGATGTTTTCTGAAATTCAATTGATGTTTTCTGAAACTCGAATTATGTTTTCTGAAATTATATTGATGTTTTCTGAAATTCTATTTATGTTTTCTGAAATTCAAGTGATGTTTTCTGAAATTCTATTGATGTTTTCTGAAATTCAATTGATGTATTCTGAAACTCGAATGATGTTTTCTGAAATTATACTGATGTTTTCTGAAATTCTATTTATGTTTTCTGAAATTCAAATGATGTTTTCTGAAATCATATTGATGGTTTCTGAAATACAATTGATGTTTTCTAAAATTATATTGATGTTTTCTGAAATTCTATTTATGTTTTCTGATATTCAAATGATGTTTTCTGAAATTATATTGATGGTTTCTGAAATACAATTGATGTTTTCTGAAATGCTTTCTGAAATTCAATTGATGTTTTCTGAAACTCGAATGATGTTTTCTGAAATTATATTGATGTTTTCTGAAATTCTATTTATGTTTTCTGAAATTCAAATGATGTTTTCTGAAATTATATTGATGGTTTCTGAAATACAATTGATGTTTTCTGATATTATATTGATGTTTTCTGAAATTCTATTTATGTTTTCTGAAATTCAATTGATGTTTTCTGAAACTCGAATGATGTTTTCTAAAATTATATTGATGTTTTCTGAAATTCTATTGATGCTTTCTGAAATTCAATTGATGTTTTCTGAAACTCGAATGATGTTTTCTGAAATTATACTGATGTTTTCTGAAATTCTATTTATGTTTTCTGAAATTCAAATGATGTTTTCTGAAATTCTATTGATGTTTTCTGAACTTCAATTTATGTTTTCTGAAATTCAAATGATGTTTTCTGAAATTACATTGATGGTTTCTGAAGTACAATTGATGTTTTCTGAAATTCTATTGATGCTTTCTGAAATTCAATTGATTTTTTCTGAAACTCGAATGATGTTTTCTGAAATTATATTGATGTTTTCTGAAATTCTATTTATGTTTTCTGAAATTCAAGTGATGTTTTCTGAAATTCTATTGATGTTTTCTGAAATTCAATTGATGTTTTCTGAAATTATATTGATGTTTTCTGAAATTCTATTTATGTTTTCTGAAATTCAAATGATGTTTTCTGAAATTATATTGATGGATTCTGAAATACAATTGGTGTTTTCTGAAATTCTATTTATGTTTTCTGAAATTCAAATGATGTTTTCTGAAATTTTATTGATGTTTTTTGAAATTCTATTTATGTTTTCTGAAATTCAAATGATGTTTTCTGAAATTATATTGATGGTTTCTGAAATACAATTGATGTTTTCTGAAATTATATTGATGTTTTCTGAAATTCTATTTATGTTTTCTGAAATTCAAATAATGTTTTCTGAAATTATATTGATGGTTTCTGAAATACAATTGATGCTTTCTGAAATTATATTGATGTTTTCTGAAATTCTATTTATGTTTTCTGAAATTCAAATGATGTTTTCTGAAATTATATTGATGGTTTCTGAAATACAATTGATGTTTTCTGAAATTCTATTGATGCTTTCTGAAATTCAATTGATGTTTTCTGAAACTCGAATGATGTTTTCTGAAATTATATTGATGTTTTCTGAAATTCTATTTATGTTTTCTGAAATTCAAATGATGTTTTCTGAAATTATATTGATGGTTTCTGAAATACGATTGATGTTTTCTGAAATTATATTGATGTTTTCTGATATTCTATTTATGTTTTCTGAAATTCAATTGATGTTTTCTGAAACTCGAATGATGTTTTCTAAAATTATATTGATGTTTTCTGAAATCCTATTGATGCTTTCTGAAATTCAATTGATGTTTTCTGAAACTCGAATGATGTTTTCTGAAATTATATTGATGTTTTCTGAAATTTTATTTATGTTTTCTGAAATTCAAATGATGTTTTCTGAAATTATATTGATGTTTTCTGAAATTCTATTTATGTTTTCTGAAATTCAAATGATGTTTTCTGAAATTATATTGATGTTTTCTGAAATTCTATTTATGTTTTCTGAAATTCAAATGATGTTTTCTGAAATTATATTGATGGTTTCTGAAATACAATTGATGTTTTCTGAAATTCTATTGATGCTTTCTGAAATTCAATTGATGTTTTCTGAAACTCGAATGATGTTTTCTGAAATTATATTGATGTTTTCTGAAATTCTATTTATGTTTTCTGAAATTCAAATGATGTTTTCTGAAATTATACTGATGTTTTCTGAAATTCTCTTTATGTTTTCTGAAATTCAAATGATGTTTTCTGAAATTATATTGATGGTTTCTGAAATACAATTGATGTTTTCTGAAATTCTATTGATGCTTTCTGAAATTCAATTGATGTTTTCTGAAACTCGAATGATGTTTTCTGAAATTATATTGATGTTTTCTGAAATTCTATTTATGTTTTCTGAAATTCCAATGATGGTTTCTGAAATTATATTGATGGTTTCTGAAATACAATTTATGTTTTCTGAAATTTTATTGATGTTTTCTGAAATTCAATTGATGTTTTCTGAAACTCGAATTATGTTTTCTGAAATTATATTGATGTTTTCTGAAATTCTATTTATGTTTTCTGAAATTCAAGTGATGTTTTCTGAAATTCTATTGATGTTTTCTGAAATTCAATTGATGTATTCTGAAACTCGAATGATGTTTTCTGAAATTATACTGATGTTTTCTGAAATTCTATTTATGTTTTCTGAAATTCAAATGATGTTTTCTGAAATTATAATGATGGTTTCTGAAATACAATTGATGTTTTCTAAAATTATATTGATGTTTTCTGAAATTCTATTTATGTTTTCTGAAATTCAAATGATGTTTTCTGAAATTATATTGATGGTTTCTGAAAAACAATTGATGTTTTCTTAAATGCTTTCTGAAATTCAATTGATGTTTTCTGAAACTCGAATGATGTTTTCTGAAATTATATTGATGTTTTCTGAAATTCTATTTATGTTTTCTGAAATTCAAATGATGTTTTCTGAAATTATATTGATGGTTTCTGAAATACAATTGATGTTTTCTGATATTATATTGATGTTTTCTGAAATTCTATTTATGTTTTCTGAAATTCAATTGATGTTTTCTGAAACTCGAATGATGTTTTCTAAAATTATATTGATGTTTTCTGAAATTCTATTGATGCTTTCTGAAATTCAATTGATTTTTTCTGAAACTCGAATGATGTTTTCTGAAATTATATTGATGTTTTCTGAAATTCTATTTATGTTTTCTGAAATTCAAGTGATGTTTTCTGAAATTCTATTGATGTTTTCTGAAATTCAATTGATGTTTTCTGAAATGCTTTCTGAAATTCAATTGATGTTTTCTGAAACTCGAATGATGTTTTCTGAAATTATATTGATGTTTTCTGAAATTCTATTTATGTTTTCTGAAATTCAAATGATGTTTTCTGAAATTATATTGATGGTTTCTGAAGTACAATTGATGTTTTCTGAAATTCTATTGATGCTTTCTGAAATTCAATTGATTTTTTCTGAAACTCGAATGATGTTTTCTGAAATTATATTGATGTTTTCTGAAATTCTATTTATGTTTTCTGAAACGCGAATGATGTTTTCTGAAATTATATTGATGTTTTCTGAAATTCTATTTATGTTTTCTGAAATTCAAATGATGTTTTCTGAAATTATATTGATGGTTTCTGAAATACAATTGATGTTTTCTGATATTATATTGATGTTTTCTGAAATTCTATTTATGTTTTCTGAAATTCAATTGATGTTTTCTGAAACTCGAATGATGTTTTCTAAAATTATATTGATGTTTTCTGAAATTCTATTGATGCTTTCTGAAATTCAATTGATGTTTTCTGAAACTCGAATGATGTTTTCTGAAATTATATTGATGTTTTCTGAAATTCTATTTATGTTTTCTGAAATTCAAATGATATTTTCTGAAATTCTATTGATGTTTTCTGCAATTCTATTTATGTTTTCTGAAATTCAAATGATGTTTTCTGAAATTACATTGATGGTTTCTGAAGTACAATTGATGTTTTCTGAAATTCTATTGATGCTTTCTGAAATTCAATTGATTTTTTCTGAAACTCGAATGATGTTTTCTGAAATTATATTGATGTTTTCTGAAATTCTATTTATGTTTTCTGAAATTCAAATGATGTTTTCTGAAATTATATTGCTGGTTTCTGAAATACAATTGATGTTTTCTGAAATTTTATTGATGTGTTCTGAAATTCAATTGATGTTTTCTGAAACTCGAATGATGTTTTCTGAAATTATATTGATGTTTTCTGAAATTCTATTTATGTTTTCTGAAATTCAAATGATGTTTTCTGAAATTATATTGATGGTTTCTGAAATACAATTGATGTTTTCTGAAATGCTTTCTGAAATTCAATTGATGTTTTCTGAAACTCGAATGATGTTTTCTGAAATTATATTGATGTTTTCTGAAATTCTATTTATGTTTTCTGAAATTCAAATGATGTTTTCTGAAATTATATTGATGGTTTCTGAAATACAATTGATGTTTTCTGATATTATATTGATGTTTTCTGAAATTCTATTTATGTTTTCTGAAATTCAATTGATGTTTTCTGAAGCTCGAATGATGTTTTCTAAAATTATATTGATGTTTTCTGAAATTCTATTGATGCTTTCTGAAATTCAATTGATGTTTTCTGAAACTCGAATGATGTTTTCTGAAATTATATTGATGTTTTCTGAAATTCTATTTATGTTTTCTGAAATTCAAATGATGTTTTCTGAAATTCTATTGATGTTTTCTGAAATTCTATTTATGATTTCTGAAATTCAAATGATGTTTTCTGAAATTACATTGATGGTTTCTGAAGTACAATTGATGTTTTCTGAAATTCTATTGATGCTTTCTGATATTCAATTGATTTTTTCTGAAACTCGAATGATGTTTTCTGAAATTATATTGATGTTTTCTGAAATTCTATTTATGTTTTCTGAAATTCAAATGATGTTTTCTGAAATTCTATTGATGTTTTCTGCAATTCTATTTATGTTTTCTGAAATTCAAATGATGTTTTCTGAAATTACATTGATGGTTTCTGAAGTACAATTGATGTTTTCTGAAATTATATTGATGTTTTCTGAAATTCTATTTATGTTTTCTGAAATTCAAATGATGTTTTCTGAAATTATACTGATGTTTTCTGAAATTCTCTTTATGTTTTCTGAAATTCAAATGATGTTTTCTGAAATTATATTGATGGTTTCTGAAATACAATTGATGTTTTCTGAAATTCTATTGATGCTTTCTGAAATTCAATTGATGTTTTCTGAAACTCGAATGATGTTTTCTGAAATTATATTGATGTTTTCTGAAATTCTATTTATGTTTTCTGAAATTCAAATGATGGTTTCTGAAATTATATTGATGGTTTCTGAAATACAATTGATGTTTTCTGAAATTTTATTGATGTTTTCTGAAATTCAATTATTGTTTTCTGAAACTCGAATTATGTTTTCTGAAATTATATTGATGTTTTCTGAAATTCTATTTATGTTTTCTGAAATTCAAGTGATGTTTTCTGAAATTCTATTTTCTGAAATTCAATTGATGTATTCTGAAACTCCAATGATGTTTTCTGAAATTATACTGATGTTTTCTGAAATTCTATTTATGTTTTCTGAAATTCAAATGATGTTTTCTGAAATTATATTGATGGTTTCTGAAATACAATTGATGTTTTCTGAAATTATAATGATGTTTTCTGAAATTCTATTTATGTTTTCTGAAATTCAAATGATGTTTTCTGAAATTATATTGATGGTTTCTGAAATACAATTGATGTTTTCTGAAATGCTTTCTGAAATTCAATTGATGTTTTCTGAAACTCGAATGATGTTTTCTGAAATTATATTGATGTTTTCTGAAATTCTATTTATGTTTTCTGAAATTCAAATGATGTTTTCTGAAATTATATTGATGGTTTCTGAAATACAATTGATGTTTTCTGATATTATATTGATGTTTTCTGAAATTCTATTTATGTTTTCTGAAATTCAATTGATGTTTTCTGAAACTCGAATGATGTTTTCTAAAATTATATTGATGTTTTCTGAAATTCTATTGATGCTTTCTGAAATTCAATTGATGTTTTCTGAAACTCGAATGATGTTTTCTGAAATTATATTGATGTTTTCTGAAATTCTATTTATGTTTTCTGAAATTCGAATGATGTTTTCTGAAATTCTATTGATGTTTTCTGAAATTCTATTTATGTTTTCTGAAATTCAAATGATGTTTTCTGAAATTACATTGATGGTTTCTGAAATTCTATTTATGTTTTCTGAAATTCAAATGATGTTTTCTGAAATTATATTGATGGTTTCTGAAATACAATTGATGTTTTCTGAAATTATATTGATGTTTTCTGAAATTCTATTTATGTTTTCTGAAATTCAAATGATGTTTTCTGAAATTATATTGATGGTTTCTGAAATTCAATTGATGTTTTCTGAAATGCTTTCTGAAATTCAATTGATGTTTTCTGAAACTCGAATGATGTTTTCTGAAATTATATTGATGTTTTCTGAAATTCTATTTATGTTTTCTGAAATTCAAATGATGTTTTCTGAAATTATATTGATGGTTTCTGAAATACAATTGATGTTTTCTGATATTATATTGATGTTTTCTGAAATTCTATTTATGTTTTCTGAAATTCAATTGATGTTTTCTGAAACTCGAATGATGTTTTCTAAAATTATATTGATGTTTTCTGAAATTCTATTGATGCTTTCTGAAATTCAATTGTTGTTTTCTGAAACTCGAATGATGTTTTCTGAAATTATATTGATGTTTTCTGAAATTCTATTTATGTTTTCTGAAATTCGAATGATGTTTTCTGAAATTCTATTGATGTTTTCTGAAATTCTATTTATGTTTTCTGAAATTCAAATGATGTTTTCTGAAATTACATTGATGGTTTCTGAAGTACAATTGATGTTTTCTGAAATTCTATTGATGCTTTCTGAAATTCAATTGATGTTTTCTGAAACTCGAATGATGTTTTCTGAAATTATATTGATGTTTTCTGAAATTCTATTTATGTTTTCTGAAATTCAAATGATGGTTTCTGAAATTATATTGATGGTTTCTGAAATACAATTGATGTTTTCTGAAATTTTATTGATGTTTTCTGAAATTCAATTATTGTTTTCTGAAACTCGAATTATGTTTTCTGAAATTATATTGATGTTTTCTGAAATTCTATTTATGTTTTCTGAAATTCAAGTGATGTTTTCTGAAATTCTATTTTCTGAAATTCAATTGATGTATTCTGAAACTCCAATGATGTTTTCTGAAATTATACTGATGTTTTCTGAAATTCTATTTATGTTTTCTGAAATTCAAATGATGTTTTCTGAAATTATATTGATGGTTTCTGAAATACAATTGATGTTTTCTGAAATTATATTGATGTTTTCTGAAATTCTATTTATGTTTTCTGAAATTCAAATGATGTTTTCTGAAATTATATTGATGGTTTCTGAAATACAATTGATGTTTTCCGAAATGCTTTCTGAAATTCAATTGATGTTTTCTGAAACTCGAATGATGTTTTCTGAAATTATATTGATGTTTTCTGAAATTCTATTTATGTTTTCTGAAATTCAAATGATGTTTTCTGAAATTATATTGATGGTTTCTGAAATACAATTGATGTTTTCTGATATTATATTGATGTTTTCTGAAATTCTATTTATGTTTTCTGAAATTCAATTGATGTTTTCTGAAACTCGAATGATGTTTTCTAAAATTATATTGATGTTTTCTGAAATTCTATTGATGCTTTCTGAAATTCAATTGATGTTTTCTGAAACTCGAATGATGTTTTCTGAAATTATATTGATGTTTTCTGAAATTCTATTTATGTTTTCTGAAATTCGAATGATGTTTTCTGAAATTCTATTGATGTTTTCTGAAATTCTATTTATGTTTTCTGAAATTCAAATGATGTTTTCTGAAATTACATTGATGGTTTCTGAAATTCTATTTATGTTTTCTGAAATTCAAATGATGTTTTCTGAAATTATATTGATGGTTTCTGAAATACAATTGATGTTTTCTGAAATTATATTGATGTTTTCTGAAATTCTATTTATGTTTTCTGAAATTCAAATGATGTTTTCTGAAATTATATTGATGGTTTCTGAAATTCAATTGATGTTTTCTGAAATGCTTTCTGAAATTCAATTGATGTTTTCTGAAATTCGAATGATGTTTTCTGAAATTATATTGATGTTTTCTGAAATTCTATTTATGTTTTCTGAAATTCAAATGATGTTTTCTGAAATTATATTGATGGTTTCTGAAATACAATTGATGTTTTCTGATATTATATTGATGTTTTCTGAAATTCTATTTATGTTTTCTGAAATTCAATTGATGTTTTCTGAAACTCGAATGATGTTTTCTAAAATTATATTGATGTTTTCTGAAATTCTATTGATGCTTTCTGAAATTCAATTGATGTTTTCTGAAACTCGAATGATGTTTTCTGAAATTATATTGATGTTTTCTGAAATTCTATTTATGTTTTCTGAAATTCGAATGATGTTTTCTGAAATTCTATTGATGTTTTCTGAAATTCTATTTATGTTTTCTGAAATTCAAATGATGTTTTCTGAAATTACATTGATGGTTTCTGAAGTACAATTGATGTTTTCTGAAATTCTATTGATGCTTTCTGAAATTCAATTGATTTTTTCTGAAACTCGAATGATGTTTTCTGAAATTATATTGATGTTTTCTGAAATTCTATTTATGTTTTCTGAAATTCAAGTGATGTTTTCTGAAATTCTATTGATGTTTTCTGAAATTCAATTGATGTTTTCTGAAATGCTTTCTGAAATTCAATTGATGTTTTGTGAAACTCGAATGATGTTTTCTGAAATTATATTGATGTTTTCTGAAATTCTATTTATGTTTTCTGAAATTCAAATGATGTTTTCTGAAATTATATTGATGGTTTCTGAAGTACAATTGATGTTTTCTGAAATTCTATTGATGCTTTCTGAAATTCAATTGATTTTTTCTGAAACTCGAATGATGTTTTCTGAAATTATATTGATGTTTTCTGAAATTCTATTTATGTTTTCTGAAACTCGAATGATGTTTTCTGAAATTATATTGATGTTTTCTGAAATTCTATTTATGTTTTCTGAAATTCAAATGATGTTTTCTGAAATTATATTGATGGTTTCTGAAATACAATTGATGCTTTCTGATATTATATTGATGTTTTCTGAAATTCTATTTATGTTTTCTGAAATTCAATTGATGTTTTCTGAAACTCGAATGATGTTTTCTAAAATTATATTGATGTTTTCTGAAATTCTATTGATGCTTTCTGAAATTCAATTGATGTTTTCTGAAACTCGAATGATGTTTTCTGAAATTATATTGATGTTTTCTGAAATTCTATTTATGTTTTCTGAAATTCAAATGATGTTTTCTGAAATTCTATTGATGTTTTCTGCAATTCTATTTATGTTTTCTGAATTTCAAATGATGTTTTCTGAAATTACATTGATGGTTTCTGAAGCACAATTGATGTTTTCTGAAATTCTATTGATGCTTTCTGAAATTCAATTGATTTTTTCTGAAACTCGAATGATGTTTTCTAAAATTATATTAATGTTTTCTGAAATTCTATTTATGTTTTCTGAAATTCAAATGATGTTTTCTGAAATTATATTGCTGGTTTCTGAAATACAATTGATGTTTTCTGAAATTTTATTGATGTGTTCTGAAATTCAATCGATGTTTTCTGAAACTCGAATAATGTTTTCTGAAATTATATTGATGTTTTCTGAAATTCTATTTATGTTTTCTGAAATTCAAATGATGTTTTCTGAAATTATATTGATGGTCTCTGAAATACAATTGATGTTTTCTGAAATGCTTTCTGAAATTCAATTGATATTTTCTGAAACTCGAATGATGTTTTCTGAAATTATATTGATGTTTTCTGAAATTCTATTTATGTTTTCTGAAATTCAAATGATGTTTTCTGAAATTATATTGATGGTTTCTGAAATACAATTGATGTTTTCTGAAATTCTATTTATGTTTTCTGAAATTCAAATGATGTTTTCTGAAATTATATTGATGGTTTCTGAAATACAATTGATGTTTTCTGAAATGCTTTCTGAAATTCAATTGATGTTTTCTGAAACTCGAATGTTGTTTTCTGAAATTATATTGATGTTTTCTGAAATTCTATTTATGTTTTCTGAAATTCAATTGATGTTTTCTGAAACTCGAATGATGTTTTCTAAAATTATATTGATGTTTTCTGAAATTCTATTGATGCTTTCTGAAATTCAATTGATGTTTTCTGAAACTCGAGTGATGTTTTCTGAAATTATATTGATGTTTTCTGAAATTCTATTTATGTTTTCTGAAATTCAAATGATGTTTTCTGAAATTATATTGATGTTTTCTGAAATTCTATTTATGTTTTCTGAAATTCAAATGATGTTTTCTGAAATTATATTGATGGTTTCTGAAATTCAATTGATGTTTTTTGAAAGACAATTGGAAAATGTTTAGAAAAGAACATATCATAATTTTTCACCAATACAATCATAAGTCACACAGCGTTATCTGCTTCAGCTCACACGGATATGAGTTACGCTGTTTTTGTGATTGTATTGTGAAATAGAAATTTACCCCCCTGCGCGTATAGATGTTTACACATCAAAAAAAAGAAAAGGGCTTGTATAATTGGTGTTATAAAGATGACGCCAGAATTTAAAAATTCATTGAAGTGCTGGCTAGTGAAGTGGACAGTTGGTGATAGTAAAAAGAGAAAAAAAGTGATCGTGAAAAGTTATTTTAAGAGTTTGGTGGACAATGGACAAACATAGAAAACAATAAGCTATTTTGTTAATTATAAACTTCCGAAAATTTAAAAAAAAAAATAAAAAAAACAAAAAATTTTTGTAAAAGAAAATATTGAAAAAATATCAAAAGTTTGAAATCTACTTGTGTTAAACCAAAAAAATTTGAAAATTTGAACTAGATGGTAAACTAAAACTAGAAATACCCAAAAAAAAAAAGAAAAAAACAGTTCAACTATTAAAATTGTAAAATTTAAAAATTTTGTTTTAAATCTTAATAAACAGTAATTATTTTATACTATTTTAAAATATAAAAGTAATTGGTTAATTAAGGGTAATTTCGGCAACTGTACTGCAGTACCATCGCTTCGACCTGAAAACAACCAGCAACAAGAGAAAAAAAAAATGCATCTTTAAAAGCAACAACGGAGCCACAGAGACACAACCCCGGTGACAGGCGATAGCGCTACATTCGACAACAACCTCAATAAGTCGGTAATTCTTATTTTTATTTTTATAGACATATAATTTGATAAATTAAACTTACAAATAAAATGTTTATGAAATTTAACTCATTTGCTAAGACTAAGAATTGTACTAAATTTGCTAAGTTAAGAAAATTTTCTAATTATAAAATTTAAATAAATATATAATTTTCGAAATATAAAAATTCACAAAATATAAACTATTCGAAATATAAAACTTGTAAATATAAAAATTTTCTAATTATTAAAAGAAAAAATTTTTTACTAAATATAAAATTTATCTAATCATAAAGTTAAAAATAGAAATTTTGCTAAAATTTTCCGAAACCCAAATTTTGCAAAAATTTAAAAATTCTTCTAAAATTAAAATTAAGCTAAATTTAAAATTTTTCCTAAAATTAAAATTTCCCTAAAATTAAAATTTTGCTAAGCTTAAAATTTTGCTAAAATAAAATTTGACTAAAATTTTAACATGTTACGAAAAATAATTTAAATTTATAACCTTAAAATGAAGGTTAAATAAACTTTTTTTTAAACCCAATGTAGAAAACCAAACCAAACCAATCTTTTTATTGCTGTGGGTTACCTCCAATCAAGATGGAAAAACAGGTAACATGGTAGGGAGGGCAAAAAGGGGCGTAACATCAAGCCACGACGCAAAAGTAAGTATGACCATCCATCCATTCCTCTATTCCATAGGGTAGTTTTGACAATTTCTCAGCTAATCGCACGTGATTTTTTTGTAGTGCGGTTTCCCTGGGCCTTAACAAGAACCCACCCCTCCGGCGAGCTAGGCCCCACGCCAGCACGTGCGAACCGTTAAAGGCACAGGGAACAGAAGCGGACCGACCACCGTACCGTACCATTACAAGTATAAATGTAAATGTAATGTTGAGTAAGTATAAATTTATAAAAAAAAATTTTAATTTCAAATATAATGTAATATTGTTAAATAATATTGAAGAATAGTTTTTAATAATATTATATTCTTAAATATAATAAGCAATGTATTAATGTTTAAGAATAGTTTGTTCTTTTTTTTTCTAATAATAATATTTACGTGTTGATATCTAGTTAATTTTCCCGCTGAATCGCTGCCACTGTGGTTGTGTTTAAAGGTTCCTTTGACGTTGTTTAAGTTGATTTTCCGCTACTGCTGCTGCTGTCGTATTCTATTGCGTTTTTGTTGTATTAGTTGTCATTTTCGGTTTTTCTTATCAGCTTCTCTCCTTCTGTTTTGTTTTCACGCTTTTTTTTTTTGTTTTGTTAAAGCTATTTCTTTGTAGAGTTTCTCTTTTTGTCGTTTTTTTTTTTTTTTTTTTTAATTCTCTTTTTTTTTTGTAAGTGATTTAATTCTCTCCTTTTCAGTTCTGTTGTTGGGTTTTTTTTTTTTTTTTTTTGTTTTTTCCTTGTAGAGTTTATGCTGCTATTTTTTTCTAGCTTATTTACTTTTTTGTAACGGATTTAATTTAATTTTTTTTCATATTTTCAATGTCAATGAAGTTTTATGGTTTTGGTACAGTTTTTCATTTTTTCATAGTTTTAGCATGTAAAGTTTTTTATTTTTCTAGAACAGTTTTTTGTTGAAATTTTATTAAAGTTATTAGAAAACACCGTACTTGTTTTGTCACTTTATTGTTTTATGGTGTAGTTTTTTTTAGATTTTTTTTCATGATTTCACTTATTATTTGGATTTATTTAATTTATGAAACTATTTAATTTATTCTTTTTTTTAAATTTGAATGGATTCATTGGGTTAATATTATTTGTACAGTTTCTTTACTTTTAGTTAAGCCTTTAAATTCTTTCCAAAACTGTTATTTTTGATTTTTGTGTTTCTATATTAACGTTTTTTTCCCCCCCATTTCACTCATTCCAAAATCCAATTTTGTAATATTTTTAGTTTACACATTTCTAGTATTTTTTTTATATAATTTTCCACTTTTTATTTTATATAGTAGTATATTTGGGAGTTTATTAATTTCATGTTGTCAGATTCCGTTTATTCTTGTTTCTGTCCTACTACTCTTGTATGATGTTGTTTATAGTATTGTTGTATTTAATGTAGTTGGTGGTAATGTTCACTCTTTGGTACAAGTGCGTTGTTTTTTGTTTAAAATAGTTGTTTTATAGTATTTTTTTTTTTTAATTTTCACTGTAGGTATGCAGTTTGTGGAATTTTTATTTGTGGTACAGTTTATTTTTAGTTATTTTCAATGTTAAACTAAAAATTTTTTTTTTTTAGTTGTCATAAACTTTTTTTTTTTGTTTTTCCCGTTCACTGTCACGGTCGCCATTTAGGTTTATTAAGTCAACCTATTATTTAATAAAAACACTTGTTGTCCTTACGATTGTTAAATTCCAACTGAACTCTTTTATTGTTCATCTTTCTTATTATAATTACATATTTTTGTTATACATGCATGCAACCTTAAGTAGTAAAATATAAGTAATGTTTATATGGTCAGGGTTTGGCACTATATAAGAAAGGCAAATTTGACAATTGGGATGAGGAAAAGTGTGTTTTGTTTTAAGGAATTACGTTACCTGGGATTTGTTATTGGGGGAGGCACTTTACGTACAGATCCAAGAAAAATTGAGGCCATTGATAATATACCAGTTCCAAAGAACCCAAAACAAGTAACGAGTTTTTTAGGTACCGCAGGTTGGTATCGGCGGTTCATTAAAGACTTTGCCATAATGTCTGCTCCACTAAGTGACACATTAAAAAAGGGAATCAAGTTCAAAATGAATGAAGAGGCACTTAAAGTATTCCAAGATTTAAAGAAAGCATTAACCACAGCACCCGTTCTGGTCCACCCAGATTTTAAACGACCATATTTCATCCAGTGTGATGCTTCACATATTGGCGTTGGAGCCGTGCTGTTTCAAAAGTACGATGAAAATCTAGATAGACCAATAGCTTTCTTTTCTCAGAAACTAAACGGTGCGCAAATCAATTATACGGTGACTGAGAAAGAGTGTTTGGCAGCGGTATTAGCAGTAAAGAGATTTAGGCCATATGTAGAGTTGATGCCATTCACGGTTATAAAGATCATGCCAGTCTAAAATGGCTAATGACACTAAAAGATCTGAGTGGTCGTTTAGCACGGTGGTCTCTACAACTGCAAGCCTTTAATTTCCAAATAGAACACAGGAAAGGGTCTGATAATATCGTCGCTGACATGTTTTCAAGGTCTGTTGAAGATATAAATTTCGACGAAATAGAGTTATTAGATTTTGAAACTAATGAATTTGATTCCGATGAATATAAAGAGATGATACTTTCTGTTGAAGCCAATAAAAATCGTTTACCTGACCTTAAAGTGGATAATGGCATGATTTTTAAGAGAACGGCATTTGCACGCGATGATAGTGGCCTGGAATTTAAATTATGGGTTCCAGATAATTTGATTACTACCATGATATCTAAAGCGCATGATTCGGAAACAGCTTCCCATGGTGGAATTGCCAAAACATTGGCCAGACTAAGGCAATTCTACTATTGGCCTAAAATGGCATTATATGTAAAAAATTATATAGGTAATTGCAGGGTTTTTAAAGAGACAAAGTCGACAAACTTTGAAATGAGACCGAAAATGGGTAATGAAGTTGTGACTGACCGTCCATTTCAGAAGTTGTACATTGACTTTCTGGGTAAATATCCACGTTCAAAGTGCGGGAATGCGTATGTGTTTGTTGTATTGGATCATTTTTCAAAATTTATGTTTTTGAAGCCGATGAAGGAAGCTACTGCGAAACAGGTTGTGGATTATTTGGTGCGGTATATTTTTCACACTTTCGGTACACCAGAAATCATTCACTCTGATAATGGCAAACAATTTATATCGCAAGAATTTGAGAATATGATTACCTCCTTTAAGATAAACCATATACGGACAGCTGTTTATGCGCCGCAGTCGAACGCGTCAGAGAGGGTCAACCAATCCGTTCTTGCAGGTATAAGATCATATCCCGATGGCGACCACCGTGACTGGGATGTACACTTAACCGAAATAGGATGTGCGTTGCGAAGCTCTAGACATGAGGCAATTGGTACGAGTCCGTATATGGCATTATTCGGTCAACAAATGTTTAACAGCGGCACTGATTATGCAATAGCCAGGAAGTTAAAGTCATTAGGTGATTCTGAAATTCAAATGCTAGAAAGAAATGATAATTTGCAATTGATTAGAGGAGCCATGAAAGACAATTTGCATAAAGCTTACGAGAAAGGCGAGAAACAATATAATAAACGCAGCAGAGAAGTTAATTTTGTACCGGGTCAGGAAATATTTCTCAGGAAATATGTACAAAGTGACTTCAAAAAGAACTTTAATGCTAAATTCGCCCGAAAGTTTAAAAAGTGTAGGGTAATCAACGTTATTGGTAATAATATGTATGAAGTTGAAACACTTCAAGGAAAGAAATTGGGAATCTTCCACGCCAAGGACTTGAAGCAATAATCTGTGATATTTGTTTTAAGGAATCGTGCAATACTTAAATTTATAGTGCAATATTTTATTTTTAACATCTGTGTTACCTGTTGTGCCGTCCTCCTTTTTGATTATTATTCAGATTGGCTTAAGTTAAGTTGTTCCGTGGAAGTTCCTAGTTATTATTTATACATCTGATATTTTTTTTGTTGCCGTGAATGTCTTGAATTATTTTTAACCATTTATACATACTATTTACCAAACATTTCTGTGATATTTATACCTGAAATCGGAATAAAATTTTTTTTTTACAAAGTACCATATTCTACCATAAAATTTTAAATATAGTGCTTCCCGTAATAAATCACTGCACAGTAAACACCTATTCAGTTGTAGTAGCCTTTGGGTGTACCTGTGATAGTAAAAAGGGGAATTATCAAACTACCCTTGTATATGGAGTACATGGTATTTAGGGCAATATATCTTACACAATAGCGTAAAACCCACATTAAACTTTAGTCTGTTCATCGAGCACCAGTATCTAATGATCAAGAACTCAGTAGAACGTTGTGCTGGGGTTGTAATGGTTCCTACGGTGTTAGATATTTTGTATGACCTGTGTGATATGTGGAGAGATGAAAATTTTTGCGTTCGCAAAATATCGTAAAAGGAAAAGAAAGAAAAAAAGGAAAAAAAGTCCAAACACGAACCGCCATTTATTAGATGATGGCAAATAAGGTGGATGTAGTTGTCCCGGTTAACCTGGAAAGGGTGAACTTAAGGATAACGCATCGTTTATTAAGTAAACAATGTTTGTTGTCTTTGCATAATTGTGAAGGCGTTTAATTTGTTGTTTACTACCTTCAACCGTTTGCATATTGGCACTCTCGGGGGTGTTAGGCAAATGGGGTAGAGGGCAATTTTAATCACGTGAGGGTAACATATCTCACCGGAAGTGTAGTGTGTAAGAATAGGAAACACAGAAGTAGGCAATAAACAACAGTAACAGTTACGTCATTAGTAAGTTTTTTTTAAGCTCGATAGTTTTAATTCTACCCGCAATAGTTTTTCACGTACCCGATAGTTGTCTTACTGTCAGGAAGGGAGTTGAGGGATGATTGCCCGGCTAGTATTGTCGGTGACCAGGAGACTCGTATCTCATAGGGTGGGCGTTTGCCTACGTTGGGCTTTGTAAATAGTCCTAAGCTTGACCGCCCTTTCACTTTTCGGCAGACAGGCATTGAAAATCGAAAGATTTGTAGCGGGAGTTGTAGAGTGCGGGGAGGAAGGAATGGTAGGTCTAGAAGAAGAAAAAAAAATGATGAACATTAGTTCGTTGGTTAGTTGAGGTAGGCACGCAAAATTTTTCAAAGTCGATGGCAAAGAAAAATTTTGATTGACGGTAACTTAGACAAACGTCGTTGGAGGGGGTTGAGCAGACCTAAAAACCCCGAGTCCTTTCTCATCGGGATGTTAGTGATCCAAGAATCGGATCAAGTGACTTGTCCCGATAACCAAGATGGGTGATTGGTTAGTTTATTTTTTTTGTTAGTAATTTTTTTGTTTTTTTTTTGGTTAGTTGGATTATTTCTTTTTTTTTTTGTTTGTCCCTATCTGATACAAGGAGGGGGCTCCTTCATTTGTCTTGGAGCGAACCAACTCCTGCCCCATGTCCTGGTTCTCACACATTTCGTTGTTGGGTAACCCGAAACTAACGCTGCAGAGCAACACCGCGGTTTACCCCATCATGCTCACTTTTTTGTGGGAACCTGAAAATAGAGAAAATATGAAAATTTAGGAATTCAGGAATAATGCACCGAGAATTTGGAATGATGCTTTGCGTTCTATTACATACTTACCTGCATCGTGTCCGATGGTTTGGCCAAAATCTGAAAAGAAATGGAAAAGTAGAAAATTAGTATAGGTGTATACATACATACGTATGTGTAGGAATACACATGGCCAGTATGTTTTGTAAGGCTGAAAATATAAAGTAATATTATATTAATAGAAATAATTCTTAGTCTCACCGAATTAAAACACTCACCTGTATTTTTATTATCCTGTCCAAAGCCCAAAAAATTGTGTTGAAAATCTGAAAATAAATTAAGGAAAAGTAAAATTAATATATTCATACTTACTTATGAAAGAGGAATGAATGAGAAGAAAAAAAGGTAAACATACGTATTAGTGTTGTTGGTTGACATATAATGGTAGTAGAAAAATTGGCAACGCGAAAAAGATTTATAAAATAGTACGACCCAGGGTTGGATTTTCCATTCAAAATGCAAACATTTGAGATTAGGAAAAACTGTTTTATAAAATTAAAAAATGATGAATGGAAAATCTAAACCTACTGAATCGCATGTTCGCCTGGTATAGCAAAGGGTGGATTGTGACGTTTTTTGGGTAGGATGGAGGATATGAGGCGGGAGGACAATTTGGAAAAGTCTAGAATAATGAGACGAATGTCATCAAGTAAAAAAATTTAGGGATTGGATAGATTTTTGCAAATAAAATTAAAAGATGGAGTTTTGGCGGAATAATAGCTATACATAAGATAATATTAAATTAAAAAGATGGAGATTTGGCGGTAAAGTGACGATATATAATGTATAAAAAGACAATGTTGGAATATATACTTATGTGGAATATTGGAAAAACTTGGGAATTTGGCAATTGGTGGTGTTTCATTAGTTAGAAGAAAATGCAGTTTGAAGTTTGAGGTTGATGAAAGTGGCCGTTTTAAGCGGAAAGGAAGAAAAAAACATAAGTGATATCGTGATCGTTGATAAAGTTATAGAAGTGTGAATATATTTGGCTACACCACCCGGAGCAAGAGAGTCTGTTGGGGCAGGACTGTGAGGCGCAGATTATTAAAGGTGTTTAGTTACCTATGGGTAAGTGGAGTATGTTAGTACCTGTCGAATATTACGACATTAACTATGGATTTAATGTTTCATTTGAAGGGGGAAGGCTCACCAGGCCCACACGAGGCAGTGTTTATTATTGGTAAGGGACTACAGTCTTTTAAGTTAGCAGAGATACCAGGAGGATTAAGGTCACTTGTGATGTGTTAGACGGTAGTTCCCCAGTGTTTTCCGTGTGTGGACAGAAGATCCGAATGAAAAATTGCTGTTGATATAGGAAATTTTCTGGTGTGATTGTTACAGTTGCTGGTGCTGAGTCAAGTGTGTGCTGAAATAGGGCCTAGCAGCATAGCGGAGTGTCCTGGTCAGCTAAGGCGCCAGGAGGAAGAGACTGAAAGCAATTCGGTGGTGAGTCCTTTCCAAGTTATAAGTGTATGATAAAGATTTTATGTCCGGAAGAAAGTGTCCTTGTATGATCGCGATTCGAAATAAAATAAGAAGTCGAGTAACAGTTTGTTAAAAAAAAAAAGAAAAAAATTAATTGTACTTCAATCTAAAATATATAAAAAAAAAAGAAAGATATAATAAATTAGGATAGTAATCCAATGAGTTGAAAAGAAAGTAAAGTTAAAAATAATTAGAAAGTTTAAATATATAGAATAATTAAAATAGTTGTTAGGAAGGTTTAGTCTAGTGTTAAGTGTAATAATTTTTTTTTTGTTGTGAAAGTGTAATCCCAGAAATAGTGAAAATTTCCTAATTTTTATTGTTGTGATATTGTGCGGGTGAATTGAAAACCAAAATAAATACGTATTAGAGAGCTCTCTCGTAGGTAGACCGCGGTGTAAAGTTCAAAAGTGGCAGAAGTGGGTCAAGAGGGAATGATGAAATTATTTGTGGGAATTAACGTTTGATGGTTTTTTTTTAGTTGTTAGTGATTAGTATTTTTAAATTTTTTTCATTCATATACGTTATTTTTATTTAAAATTCATTTCATTTTATTTTGTTACATTTTTTTTTTGTATTACTGGTTATATATATATATTATTAGATCGGTTTTGTTGTACTTACGTTTTAATATCATCCAATATATAAATTAAATTGTTAGTTTTATAAACCGTTTATTTTATTAATATGTTTTCGTTTGGTTGACATTAATAAGATAATGTCTGGGTAAAATTGTTGAGTGTGTGTGTTAACGTAAGTATTTAGGTGACCAAAAATTCGTGTTGTTTGTGGGGTAACGTATAAATATTCTTTTCCGTTACCATGGTAGGGTGGGCTACCAGGGGACATGTGTCATCATTTGTCCTGTCTATTAGTCCAATAATATTGCTAGGGAATAGTCCGTCCGTTTTGTGGTGATAAGGTACTTACACGTTCGTTAAGTACTTGTGTGTCCGTCTTGTATGAGTTCTGTTTGTGAGTTCGTGCTAGGATAAATTTTATTGGTCTGCCCTCTTTCGTGTTGTGATCGGTCGTACCCCTCTGACGTCCTGAGCTAGGCGGTCAAAGTGGTCATAACCGAAGGTCCGTAAGGTTTTGCAACAATTTTAACTGTTTTTTTAATTTCATTTTTCTTTTTTAAAGCTTCAGCAAAAGAAGGTTTATTTTCTGGATTCGTTTCAGTATTTTATTGAGAATTAGCTAAAGGTTGGTGAGAATCTACTTTTTTTCTTTAATTTGTTTATTTCGTATTTTTTGCAGCTCTTTTGCAACAATACACCCCCAATAGCTGGCCGGGTGGTTTTCACCACGGTTACAGCACTTTGGAGGCTCATCAACGGTCTTAGTACAATCACTGGTTTTATGTTTGCCAGTACATTTGACACATCTTGGTTTTTTTCCACAATAGTTTTTGGTGTGACCGTAGCCTTGGCAAACTTTACATTGGGGTACAAGCTTCGGTCTTTTTGTTGGTTCTATTTTAACAATTGCCTTCAAAATTTGTTTGATATTATATATATTTTTGGATCTTCTGATGATTCAAAAGAAAGAAGAAACATATCTAATGGCTTTTTAGTTTTAGATTTGAATTTATTAACTGCAGATAATGCTTTTAAGCCTTGCAGTTTTAGATCTTCTACTATCATATTTGCATTGCATGTATGAGGTAGATTCTTAGCAATAACTTTTATTGGTCTCATTTGTTTATTTTCGTAGGAGTACCAAGCTATCTTATTTTAATTGAGCATACTTGTAATACCTCTATAATCATCTATATCAAAGGTGGAGATTTTATAAATGTTATTATTCATCAATTTACAAAAGTAATTAGTTTTCGTAATTTCATTTATTGAATGAACTAATTCTTCATAATCATTAATGTCTTGGACCATTATTGGGGGAGGGCGAGGTGGTTTCTTAACAAATTCGTTAATATTTGATTTGTTTTTATTTTTTGATGTTGAACGTTGCTCATCTTTTGTCGAACTATGTGAAGTTGAATGAGTAGGTGATACATCAGGCGATAATTCGGCTTTTTGGACGACCGTTTTTTTTTTTTACTAATATCCAGTTAGTTTCTTTGGCTAGTTCCTCTTCGTCCGTTTCATAAACATCAGTTTTTTCATTCGGTTTCAAAACATCAGTTTTTCCATTAGAAGAAGAATTTGCTGCTGAATTTAGTTTTTCATTTTCAAGTTTTAAGGCTTGGTTTTGAGATTTAAGGAATTTTATTTCCTGTTTCAGACCAGCACAAAATTGTTCCAAGTCTTAAAGTTTTTGGTATAAATGACTTACGTCATTTGACATTTCGTCTTGCGATACATGAATTACACCACCACCTGGTGGTGGACAGTTAAAGTCCATGTTAGTTTTTGATTCTGGCAATGCCAATCAATTGTACTCTTCTCAATTCAAAACAGCTGATTATATATGACTATTAATGACTTAGTGATTATAAACGGTTTTTAAAAATTGTATGTAATCGCAATCATATATTTTGCAGTTAAAGCGGAATAATAATTTTATATGTTGAACTGTTTTAGAAGAAAAAAAAACTCAATGATACTTCTTTAATCAGCCCTGTATGCAGTTTAACCATTGTTGTCATATTATAGTATAATAATTATAATAATTATACTAAGTATTTGATATCTAACCGCTCTATCTCACATCACACTGCAAGTTCGAAAAACTCAATCCACTCACATTTTTTTTTACTAATACACACACATTTTCCGCAGTGGTCACACTAATGGCACAACATTTTTCGTGCGAGTAGTGGCTGCCACTAACGATGATTAATGTTATCCTGTTATAAATTTAATGCAAATTTACTGGATTCTGCAAAATTGTAATTGAAGTTTTAACTTGTTAAATCTATTATTATGATTTATTTCTTGAAATGCGCATATAAAAACGCAAGTTTATTAATTATAGAAACTATATATTATTAACTAATATTAAAATAAAATTAATAATAAATGTAAACATTTTCCCTCAAACATGTGCCTGTATAATAAACTCTGTAACTCTATTTAAAAAAAATAAGAGAGAGAAGTAAACAAATTTTTTCAAGTTTGTGCTTCGACAACATTTTAAAAATAAGATTGTAGTAAGATGTGTGAGCACAAAAGTTAATGGCGATGGATTCGACTAATTCGAACAATTTTTCGTTGATAATACGTACACAACGATTTCACAATTGCAGTGTGATGTGAGATATGGGGGTAATTGAAATTGTGGATATTCATGTTAAAATATAATAAAATTGTGGCGCCATCTACTGTGGATATTCATGTTAAAATATAATAAAATTGTGGCGCCATCAACTTTGGCATAGTCACACTGAGCAAAATGAAGTGATACTGTTTGTTAATACAAAAAAAAATGTTTTTTCCTTAAACAAAATATTGCAGAATTTTATATAAATAAAATGCATAAGGAGAAAACAATTTTGAGCTAATTGACCTTTTATATATACATATAATAATGTTATGAGCGCATTTATCTTTTATATACTCGTATTAATTAGAATGCTATGAAAACACTGATAAATAATAGTTAAATAATAAAATACTAGCAGACTCCAGCCCTCGAAATTCGAGCGCAAATTCTAGGAAATTCTATTTTGTCATTAAATAAAGACCCTAAAAGTATGGTAATCAATTATAGCCAATTCACAAATTAACACAAAAAATAAACTCATTTTTATTACAGACATATTAACAAATTTAATAAACACACACATAGCATTATATAATTTTATGTATGTGTTAGTAGCAACTTTAAATGCAATTTGCTCAAAATAAAGGAACAAATTTAAAAATCTGTAAATCTGCAAAACGGCTAAAAAGAAATACATTTCAAATAATATACGTTTGGTCAAAATCGGGATAAAATGGTAGAGCAAAACATCAGTCACAAGAAATCGCCTAGACTATTAATATTATAGATACCGATTTATTTCTAATATGCGGTTATTATGGATATACAAATAGAGGATATACGTATATTATTTAGAGTATTTTGATATTTGTAACAGTATTGTGTATTTGTAACATTTTGCGATGTTATAAAAATCGCATAATATTGATTATATATATATTTTTTTATACCCTCCACTCCAGTGTGCAGAGGGTATATATAAGTTTGTCATTCCATTTGTAATAATTAGAAAAAAAAAATTTTGGACCCCATAAAATATAAGTATATATTTGTAATCCTTATAACAACCGGAGTTGATATAGCGATGTCCGTCTGTCCGTCTGTGGAAATCACGATGACGGCATCAATCGGGTAGCTAGGGTGCTCGTTGACATAAAAAATGATTCACTAACATCCTGAAAAGTTTGCTGTTTAAAATCGTCCAAATCGGTCGATTAGGGCCCGAGATTTGAACGAAGTCTTGAAAAAATATAATTTTTTATGTTGTTCTTGTCACGATCACGCCCTCAATAGTGCAGCTACAGTGATCATTTTTTATGAGAATGATTCACCAAATTCATGGGAAGATTTCTGTTTCAAATATCATTAAAATCGGTGGAACAGGTCCAGGGAAATCTCTGAAAAATTAAAAAAAAATGAAAAATATGATGTTTCTATATTGTTCTTGTTGTTATTCTAAATGTTGTGTTGTTGTCATAGCTGGACTTGTTGTTTTTGTGGTCGTTGTGGTAATAATATAATAAAAACTAACCCTTTGTACATTTTTTTATTAACTCTGGTAGAAAATTTTAAAAGTTTTCATTGTTTTGGCATCACTAAAAAAATTTGTTAGATCATTTCTGTTATTACCACGAGCCTGCCTGCAAAATTTAAGATCGAATGGGTTACGGGAAAGGGGTTAAAATCGATTCAAAATTTTTTCGACAAGCAGACACTACGAGTTAATATATGTAAAGGGAGTAAAAATTCACCAGCATCTAAAGCAAATAATGCTAAAATACCTACTTGTTAATAAAAAAAAAACAATATAAATTTAACAAAAAAAAATTTTATGTATAAATTTATTTAAAGAGAAAAACACAAAAATAACGTTTGATGTTATATTTTTTGTGTGTAATATTTACATATACATACATGAACATATTAAATAACACAAATAATATACATATATTATATATATGTATATCCATAACAACTGCATGTTAGAAATAAATCGGTATATTATTTTATTTACATAAAATTCTGCAATATTTTGTTGTGGGAAAAATACATTTCTTTTGCATTAACAGAGTGTCACTTCATTTTGCTCAACGTGACTCTGCCACAGTAGATGGCGCCACAATTTTTGTTTGTTCTAACTAGCTTTGCAATAGTTATTTCTATTTTAACATGAATGTCAATATTTTCAACTAGATATCATACAGAACAATAAGAGTATACACGGGCTGGTCTTTTATTTCATACGTTTTTTCATTATTCTGTTACAAATATGAACATAACTTTGGCATATTAACTTTTTGTTGTCTTTACAAAATAGGGTTACAGAGTTCATCAATGAGTTTTTTGCTTTCAAAACAGTTCTACATAGTTATATAGAATTATTATTCTGTTTTAACTACAAAATATCTGATTGCGATTACATCTAATTTTTAAAAATTGTTTATAATTACTAGCATTATTATTCACATAAATACAAAATTGCATTTTTTAAATTTTCCATTAAAATTTAAGAAAATATCAATTCTAAAAACTAGAATTAAAAATTTCCAATTATAAATTACAATTAATTGAATTTCAGAAAATCATATATTTAATTAAAAAAACTTTTTTATATAAATAAAAAAATTAAATAGCATATTCAATTCATTATTTCATTTTCAAATAAATACACAGAAATATTAGTAAAAAAAACAAGTAAGAGTGTTAAATTCGGCTGTGCCGAATCTTTGATACCCTCCAACTCGGTTTGAGTCTTGATAATAAATGTAAATAAAAAAGTAAACAATTTTTTAAACTTAATACCAAATTATTTCAGCAAATTCTTTGGGTTGGTTTTCGTCTTTTCTATTATTTCGGATTTATTTCGGTGTTTGCTTTTTGGTCATCGTGGTTGCTGATCGGCGTGTATTTTGGTTATATACCTATATGCATGCGTTTCCGATTATATGACATAACTTCTCTTTTAATTTAGTTTTTGCTAATTAAATAGCTCGCCCTAACCTCCATTGCATAGGTAATGGTTGTGTAGGGTGGCTATATGAATTAAATCGTGCTATTGGAGATGGCTGTATAGTTTCTTTTAACTGGCGAAATATTTATACCCTATACCACTATGTGGTTTGGGTATAATGACTTTGTGCTGCTGTTTGTAACAACCAAAAATATTTGACCTACACCCATCTTTAATTATACCGATCGAATCAGAATCACTATCTGATTCGATTTAACGATGTCCGCCCGTCCGTCCGTCCGTCCATCCGTCCGTCCGTCCGTCTGTGTGTCCATGTAAAGCTTGTAATCAAACTGCAGGTCGCAAATATGAATATATTTTGATGAAATTTGGCATTTCATCTTTTACCGGCTATGGGATGAACGCTGTTGAAATTGGTTAGAATCGGTCCATGTTCAGTCCTAGCCCCCATACAAATGACCCCTATGAAATCAACATATATTGCCATAAGATCCATATTATCATGCAAATCTTAGTCAAATTGGGTTTGTATATATATATTACATCCGTTAATCAATAGTCCAAAAATGATCCCTATTGGACAATTCTTAGTCATAGGCCCCATATAGAGCTGCTTTCCGATCTTCACTTAAATCTATCAAAAAACAAAAATATTGCACTGATTCTTCTCAAATTTTGTTTGTAGATATTTTTGCAAAATACAAGAGACTTTACCAAACATGGTCAGGATCGGTCCATTTTTGGGCCTAGTCCTCATATAGATATAGCATCCGATATGAACTTTTTCATATCTACAACCTAATAAATTAATAAAAAATCCCATTCAAATTTGGTTTATGCTTATTTTCTATATCCACTTAGTTGGGCCTGAGAGATAGGGTCTCTAATCGCATGGTATAGGGTATCGTATAGTCGGTCTCGACCGACTATAATTTTCTAACTTCTTTTCATTGCGGTTATGTAGGTCGGATGGAGTAACAAATAATAACCAAAAAAAGCTCTCTCAGCTTTTTTATTAAAACATTGCCATATTTGGAAAACATAGAGAATAAATTTATAATAATAAATATTCAAATTAGGGATGCCAAACGCAAACAACCAAATGTCCCAAACATTTTAAATAAAATAATTTGTTATCTTTATTTTCTGAAAAACTTCAAATTTTCTCCAAAAAAAATTGTGAAAATTTCTATATAAATAACATTCTCATCAAATTGCGTTTATTTATGTAACAGTTTTTATGTTCGCAATTCTTAAATATCATTTGACGTTTTCTAAAATTCATTGTTGATGTTTAATATCTTTATTTATTTACTAATATTTCTGTGTATTTATAATGAATTGAATATGCTATTTATTTTTTTTATTTATATAAAAAAGTTTTTTTTATTAAAGCAAAATATTTTCACAATTTTATGATTTTTATTTATGTATGACGACATTTCAACCTAAAAATTTAAGTTTTTATCGATTGAATAAACAACACAAAAATGGTTGTCGTTTAGATAACAACAACAGCTGACTTTAACAATAGCGAATATCGTTTAAAAATTTTACTGATAATTTTGCTATTTTCTTTTTTTAACGATTCGACTATCGTTAAAAGAAGTTACTGAATCGCGGTACTGAAAAGCTATTAATTTCTCCTGAATGTCAATATTTTTTTTAAATGTAAAAATTTTTTAAATGTAAACATTAAAGATGCAATTGATGTCTTCTAAATTTAAAATTATAATTTCCGACGTTTTGATATGATTTTCTGAAATTCAATTAATTATAATTTATCATTGGAAATTTTTAATTCTAGTTTTTAGAATTGATATTTTCTTAAATTTGAATGGAAAATTTAAAAAGTGCAATTTTTGCAATTATGTGAATAATAATGCTTTAGTAATTATAAACAATTTTTAAAAATTAGATGTAATTGCAATCAGATATTTTGTAGGTAAAGCAGAATAATAATTCTATATAACTATGTAGAACTGTTTTGAAAGCAAAAAACTCATTGATGAACTCGGTAACTCTATTTTGTAAAGACAACAAAAAGTTAATATGCCAAACTTATGTTCATATTTGTAACAGAATAATGAAAAAACATATGAAATAAAAGACCAGCCCGTGTATACTCTTAACATTGTTCTGTATGATATCTAGTTGAAAATATTAACATTCATGTTAAAATAGAAATAACTATTGCAAAGCTAATTAGAACAAACAAAAATTGTGGCGCCATCTACTGTGGCATAGTCACGTTGAGCAAAATGAAGTGACACTCTGTTAATGCAAAAGAAATGTATTTTCCCCACAACAAAATATTGCAGAATTTTATGTAAATAAAATAATATACCGATTTATTTCTAACATGCACTTGTTATGGATATACATATATAGAATATATAAATATATAGAATATATGTATATTATTTGTGTTATTTAATATGTTCATGTATGTATATGTAAATATTACACACAAAAAATACAACATCAAACGTTATTTTTGTGTTTTTCTCTTTAAATAAATTTATACATAAAATTTTTTTTTGCTAAATTTACATTGTTTTTTTTTTTATTAACAACTAGGTATTTTAGCATTATTTGCTTTAGATGCTGGTGAATTTTTACTCCCTTTATATATATTAACTCGTAGTGTCTGCTTGTCGAAAAAATTTTGGATCGATTTTAACCCCTTTCCCGTGACCCATTCGATCTGAAATTTTGCAGGCAGGCTCGCGGTAATAACAGAAATGATCTAACAAATTTTTTTAGTGATGCCAAAACAATGGAAACTTTTAAAATTTTCTACCAGATTTAATAAAAAAATGTACAAAGAGTTTGTTTTTATTATATTATTACCACAAAAACAACAAGTCCAGCTATGACAACAACACAACATTTAGAATACCAACAAGAACAATATAGAAACATCATATTTTTAATTTTTTTTTATTTTTCAGACATTTCCCTGGACCTGTTCCACCGATTTTAATGATATTTGAAACAGAAATCTTCCCATGAATTTGGTGAATCATTCTCACTAAAAATGATCACTGCAGCTGCACTATTGAGGGCGTGATCGTGACAAGAACAACATAGAAAATTATATTTTTTCAAGACTTCGTTCAAATCTCGGGCCCTAATCGACCGATTTGGACGATTTTAAATAGCAAACTTTTCAGGATGTTAGTGAATAGCTACCCGATTGATGCCGTCATCGTGATTTCCACAGACGGACAGAAGGACATCGCTATATCAACTCCGGTTGTTATAAGGATCACAAATATATATATTTTATGGGGTCCAAAATTTTTTTTCTAATTATTACAAACGGAATGACAAACTCATATATGCACACTGGAGTGGAGGGTATAATAAAGATATTAAACATCAACATAAAATCCTGTCAAACACGAAGTTATTTGTTTTTTCTAGTCTTCTTTGTGTTTTTCGCTTATTTTGACACAGATGCCACTCGTTTACAATTTAAATAAATAGAAAAATAGATTTGTCGCCTGTCGTTAAGATGTATGTGCCTAGTGAATCACTTAATCCTTAGTGCAAACAACAATAGCTGTCGATATATTTTGCGATTGTCGCATCGTTGAAATTTACAGAATCACACTACAGAAAACATTAATTTAAATTCAATGAATTTTAGAAAACGTCAAATGATATTTAAGAATTGCGAACATAAAAACTGTTACATAAATAAACGCAATTTGAT
>OY821518.1:153798242-153805742 GCA_963682025.1 Cordilura impudica
TTTTTTAATTTTTAATTTTTAATTTTTAATTTTTAATTTTTAATTTTTAATTTTAATTTTTAATTTTTAATTTTTAATTTTTAATTTTTTAATTTTTAATTTTTAATTTTTAATTTTTAATTTTTAATTTTTAATTTTTAATTTTTAATTTTTTAATTTTTAATTTTAAATTTTTAATTTTTAATTTTTTAATTTTTAATGTTTAATTTTTAATTTTTAATTTTTTCATTTTTAATTTTTAATTTTTAATTTTTAATTTTTAATTTTTAATTTTTAATTTTTAATTTCTAATTTTTAATTTTTAATTTTGAATTTTGAATTTTTAATTTTTAATTTTTAATTTTTAATTTTTAATTTTTAATTTTTAATTTTTAATTTTTAATTTTTAATTTTTAATTTTTAATTTTTAATTTTTAATTTTTAATTTTTAATTTTTAATTTTTAATTTTTAATTTTTAATTTTTAAATTTTAATTTTTAATTTTTAATTTTTAATTTTTAATTTTTAATTTTTAATTTTTAATTTTTAATTTTTAATTTTTGATTTTTAATTTTTAATTTTTAATTTATAATTTTTAATTTTTTAATTTTTAATTTTTAATTTTTAATTTTTAATTTTTAATTTTTAATTTTTAATTTTTAATTTTTTAATTTTTAATTTTTAATTTTTAATTTTTAATTTTTAATTTTTAATTTTTTAATTTTTTAATTTTTAATTTTTAATTTTTAATTTTTAATTTTTAATTTTTAATTTTTTAATTTTTAATTTTTAATTTTTTAATTTTTAATTTTTAATTTTTAATTTTTAATTTTTAATTTTTAATTTTTAATTTTTAATTTTTATTTTTAATTTTTAATTTTTAATTTTTAATTTTTAATTTTTAATTTTTAGTTTTTAATTTTTAATTGTTAATTTTTAATTTTTAATTTTAAATTTTAAATTTTTAATATTTGATTTTTAATTTTTAATTTTTAATATATAATTTTTATTTTAATTTTTAATTATTAATTATTAATTTTAATTTTAATTTTCAATTTTTAATTTTTAATTTTTAATTTTTAATTTTTAATTTTTTAATTTTTAATTTTTAATTTTAATTTTTTAATTTTAATTTTTAATTTTTTATTTTTTATTTTTTAATTTTTAATTTTTAATTTTCAATTTTTAATTTTAATTTTTAATTTTTTAATTTTTAATTTTTAATTTTTAATTTTTAATTTTTAATTTTCAATTTTTAATTTTTAATTTTTAATTTTTAATTTTTAATTTTTAATTTTTAATTTTTAATTTTTAATTTTTAATTTTTAATTTTAATTTTTAATTTTTAATTTTTAATTTTTAATTTTTAATTTTTAATTTTTAATTTTCAATTTTTAATTTTTAATTTTTAATTTTTAATTTTTAATTTTTAATTTAATTTTTAATTTTTAATTTTTAATTTTTAATTTTTAATTTTTAATTTTTAATTTTTAATTTTAATTTTAATTTTTAATTTTTAATTTTTAATTTTTAATTTTTAATTTTTAATTTTTAATTTTTAATTTTAATTTTTAATTTTTAATTTTTAATTTTTTAATTTTTAATTTTTAATTTTTAATTTTTAATTTTTAATTTTTAATTTTTAATCTTTAATTTTTAATTTTTAATTTTTAATTTTTAATTTTTAATTTTTAATTTTTAATTTTTAATTTTTAATTTTTAATTTTTAATTTTTAATTTTTAATTTGTAATTTTTAATTTTTAATTTTTAATTTTTATTTTTTAATTTTTAATTTTTAATTTTTAATTTTTAATTTTTAATTTTTAATTTTTAATTTTTAATTTTTAATTTTTAATTTTTAATTTTTAATTTTTAATTTTTAATTTTTAATTTTTAATATTTAATTTTTAATTTTTAATTTTTAATTTTTAATTTTTAATTTTTAATTTTTAATTTTTAATTTTTAATTTTTAATTTTTAATTTTTAATTTTTAATTTTTAATTTTTAATTTTTAATTTTTAACTTTTAATTTTTAATTTTTAATTTTTAATTTTTAATTTTTAATTTTTAATTTTTAATTTTTAATTTTTAATTTTTAATTTTTAATTTTTAATTTTTAATTTTTAATTTTTAATTTTTAATTTTTAATTTTTAATTTTTAATTTTTAATTTTTAATTTTTAATTTTTAATTTTTAATTTTTAATTTTTAATTTTTAATTTTTAATTTTTAATTTTTAATTTTAAATTTTTAATTTTTAATTTTTTTATTTTTAATTTTTAATTTTTAAATTTTTAATTTTTAATTTTTAATTTTTAATTTTTAATTTTTAATTTTTAATTTTTAATTTTTAATTTTTAATTTTTAATTTTTATTTTAATTTTTAATTTTTTATTTTTAATTTTTAATTTTTAATTTTTAATTTTTAATTTTTAATTTTTAATTTTTAATTTTTCATTTTTAATTTCTAATTTTCAATTTTTAATTTTTAATTTTTAATTTTTAATTTTTAATTTTTAATTTTTAATTTTTAATTTTTAATTTTTAATTTTTAATTTTTAATTTTTAATTTTTAATTTTTAATTTTTAATTTTTAATTTTTAATTTTTAATTTTTAATTTTTAATTTTTAATTTTTAATTTTTAATTTTTAATTTTTAATTTTTAATTTTTAATTTTTAATTTTTAATTTTTAATTTTTAATTTTTAATTTTTAATTTTTAATTTTTAATTTTTAATTTTTAATTTTTAATTTTTAATTTTTAATTTTTAATTTTTAATTTTTAATTTTTAATTTTTAATTTTTAATTTTTAATTTTTAATTTTTAATTTTTAATTTTTAATTTTTAAGGTTTAATTTTTAATTTTTAATTTTTAATTTTTAATTTTTAATTTTTAATTTTTAATTTTTAATTTTTAATTTTAATTTTTAAATTTTTAATTTTTAATTTTTAATTTTTAATTTTTAATTTTTAATTTTTAATTTTTAATTTTTAATTTTTAATTTTTAATTTTTAATTTTTAATTTTTAATTTTTAATTTTTAATTTTTAATTTTTAATTTTTAATTTTTAATTTTTAATTTTTAATTTTTAATTTTTAAATTTTAATTTTCAATTTTTAATTTTTAATTTTTAATTTTTAATATTTAATTTTTAATTTTTAATTTTTAATTTTTAATTTTTAATTTTTAATTTTTAATTTTTAATTTTTAATTTTTAATTTTTAATTTTTAATTTTTAATTTTTAATTTTTAATTTTTAATTTTTAATTTTTAATTTTTAATTTTTAATTTTTAATTTTTAATTTTTAATTTTTAATTTTTAATTTTTAATTTTTAATTTTTAATTTTTAATTTTTAATTTTTAATTTTTAATTTTTAATTTTTAATTTTTAATTTTTAATTTTTAATTTTTAATTTTTAATTTTTAATTTTTAATTTTTAATTTTTAATTTTTAATTTTTAATTTTTAATTTTTAATTTTTAATTTTTAATTTTTAATTTTTAATTTTTAATTTTTAATTTTTAATTTTTAATTTTTAATTTTTAATTTTTAATTTTTAATTTTTAATTTTTAATTTTTAATTTTTAATTTTTAATTTTTAGTTTTTAATTTTTAATTTTTAATTTTTAATTTTTCATTTTTCATTTTTAATTTTTAATTTTTAATTTTTAATTAGCAATTTTTAATTTATGATTTTTAATTTTTAATTTATAATTTTTAATTTTTAATTTTTAATTTTTAATTTTTAATTTTTAATTTTTAATTTTTAATTTTTAATTTTTAATTTTTAATTTTTAATTTTTAATTTTTAATTTTTAATTTTTAATTTTTAATTTTTAATTTTTAATTTTTAATTTTTAATTTTTAATTTTTAATTTTTAATTTTTAATTTTTAATTTATAATTTTTAATTTTTAATTTTTAATTTTTAATTTTTAATTTTTAATTTTTAATTTTTAGTTTTTAATTTTTAATTTTTAATTTGCAATTTTTAATTTTTGATTTTTAATTTTTAATTTATAATTTTTAAATTTAATTTTTAATTTTTAGTTTTAATTTTTAATTTTTAATTTTTAATTTTTAATTTTTAATTTTTAATTTTTAATTTTTAATTTTTAATTTTTAATTTTTAATTTTTAATTTTTAATTTTTAATTTTTAATTTTTAATTTTTAATTTTTAATTTTTAATTTTTAATTTTTAATTTTTAATTTTTAATTTTTAATTTTTAATTTTTAATTTTTAATTTTTAATTTTTAATTTTTAATTTTTAATTTTTAATTTTTAATTTTTAATTTTTAATTTTTAATTTTTAATTTTTAATTTTTAATTTTTAATTTTTAATTTTTAATTTTTAATTTTTAATTTTTAATATTTAATTTTTAATTTTTAATTTTTAAGTTTTAATTTTTAATTTTTAATTTTTAATTTTTAATTTTTTATTTTTAATTTTTAATTTTTAATTTTTAATTTTTAATTTTTAATTCTTAATTTTTAATTTTTAATATTTAATTTTTAATTTTTAAGTTTTAATTTTAAATTTTTAATTTTGAATTTTGAATTTTTAATTTTTAATTTTTAATTTTTGATTTTTAATTTTTAATTTTTAATTTATAATTTTAAATTTTTAATTTTTAAGTTTTAATTTTTAATTATTAATTTCTAATTTTTAATTTTTAATTTTTAATTTTTAATTTTTAATTTTTAATTTTTAATTTTTAATTTTTAATTTTTTAATTTTTAATTTTTAATTTTTAATTTTTAATTTTTAATTTTTAATTTTTAATTTTTAATTTTTAATTTTTAATTTTTAATTTTTAATTTTTAATTTTTAATTTTTAATTTTTAATTTTTAATTTTAAATTTTAAATTTTTAATTTTTAATTTTTAATTTTTAATTATTAAATTTTAAATTTTAGTTTTTAATTTTTAATTTTTAATTTTTAATTTTTAATTTTTAATTTTTAATTTTTAATTTTTAATTTTTAATTTTTAATTTTCAATTTTTAATTTTTAATTTTTAATTTTTAATTTTTAATTTTTAATTTTTAATTTTTAATTTTTTATTTTTAATTTTTAATTTTTAATTTTTAATTTTTAATTTTTAATCTTTAATTTTTAATTTTTAATTTTTAATTTTTAATTTTTAATTTTTAATTTTTAATTTTTAATTTTTAATTTTTAATTTTTAATTTTTAATTTTTAATTTCTAATTAGCAATTTTTAATTTTTGATTTTTAATTTTTAATTTATAATTTTTAATTTTTAATTTTTAATTTTTAATTTTTAATTTTTAAGTTTTAATTTTTAATTTTTAATTTTTAATTTTTAATTTTTAATTTTTAATTTTTAATTTTTAATTTTTAATTTTTAATTTTTAATTTTTAATTTTTAATTTTTAATTTTTAATTTTTAATTTTTAATTTTTAATTTTTAATTTTTAATTTTTAATTTTTAATTTTTAATTTTTAATTTTTAATTTTTAATTTTTAATTTTTAATTTTTAATTTTTAATTTTTAATTTTTAATTTTTAATTTTTAATTTTTAATTTTTAATTTTTAATTTTTAATTTTTAATTTTTAATTTTTAATTTTTAATTTTTAATTTTTAATTTTTAATTTTTAATTTTTAATTTTTAATTTTTAATTTTTAATTTTTAATTTTTAATTTTTAATTTTTAATTTTTAATTTTTAATTTTTAATTTTTAATTTTTAATTTTTAATTTTTAATTTTTAATTTTTAATTTTTAATTTTTAATTTTTAATTTTTAATTTTTAATTTTTAATTTTTAATTTTTAATTTTTAATTTTTAATTTTTAATTTTTAATTTTTAATTTTTAATTTTTAATTTTTAGTTTTTAATTTTTAATTTTTAATTTGCAATTTTTAATTTTTGATTTTTAATTTTTAATTTTTAATTTATAATTTTTAAATTTAATTTTTAATTTTTAGTTTTAATTTCTAATTTTTAATTTTTAATTTTTAATTTTTAATTTTTAATTTTTAATTTTTAATTTTTAATTTTTAATTTTTAATTTTTAATTTTTAAATTTTTAATTTTTAATTTTTAATTTTTAATTTTTAATTTTTAATTTTTAATTTTTAATTTTTAATTTTTATTTTTTAATTTTTAATTTTTAATTTTTAATTTTTAATTTTTAATTTTTAATTTTTAATTTTTAATTTTTAATTTTTAATTTTTAATTTTTAATTTTTAATTTTTAATTCTTAATTTTTAATTTTTAATTTTTAATATTTAATTTTTAATGTTTAATTTTTAATTTTTAAGTTTTAATTTTTAATTTTTAATTTTTAATTTTTAATTTTTAATTTTTAATTTTTAATTCTTAATTTTTAATTTTTAATTTTTAATATTTAATTTTTAATTTTTAATTTTTAAGTTTTAATTTTTAATTTTTAATTTTGAATTTTTAATTTTTAATTTTTAATTTTTAATTTTTAATTTTTGAATTTTAATTTTTAATTTATAATTTTAAATTTTTAATTTTTAAGTTTTAATTTTTAATTATTAATTTTTAATTTTTAATTTTTAATTTTTAATTTTTAATTTTTAATTTTTAATTTTTAATTTTTAATTTTTAATTTTTAATTTTTAATTTTTAATTTTTAATTTTTAATTTTTAATTTTTAATTTTTAATTTTTAATTTTTAATTTTTAATTTTTAATTTTTAATTTTTAAATTTTAATTTTTAATTTTTAATTTTTAATTTTTAATTTTTAATTTTTAATTTTTAATTTTTAATTTTTAATTTTTAATTTTTAATTTTCAATTTTTAATTTTTAATTTTTAATTTTTAATTTTTAATTTTTAATTTTTAATTTTTAATTTTTAATTTTTAATTTTTAATTTTTAATTTTTAATTTTTAATTTTTAATTTTTAATTTTTAATTTTTAATTTTTAATTTTTAATTTTTAATTTTTAATTTTTAATTTTTAATTTTTAATTTTTAATTTTTAATTTTTAATTTTTAATTTTTAATTTTTAATTTTTAATTTTTAATTTTTAATTTTTAATTTTTAATTTTTAATTTTTAATTTTGAATTTTGAATTTTTAATTTTTAATTTTTAATTTTTAATTTTTAATTTTTAATTTTTAATTTTTAATTTTTAATTTTTAATTTTTAATTTTTAATTTTTAATTTTTAATTTTTAATTTTTAATTTTTAATTTTTAATTTTTAATTTTTAATTTTTAATTTTTAATTTTAAATTTTTATTTTTAATTTTTAATTTTTAATTTTTAATTTTTAATTTTTAATTTTTAATTTTTAATTTTTAATTTTTAATTTTTAATTTTTAATTTTTAATTTTTAATTTTTAATTTTTAATTTTTAATTTTTAATTTTTTATTTTTAATTTTTAATTCTTAATTTTTAATTTTTAATTTTTAATATTTAATTTTTAATTTTTAATTTTCAATTTTTAAGTTTTAATTTTTAATTTTTAGTTTTTAATTTTTAATTTTTGATTTTTAATTTTTAATTTTTAGTTTTT